>JAAIXI010000216.1:3191348-3491907 GCA_013403645.1 Heliconius nattereri
CGATTCCGCTTCTATGGTTAGGACTGCTGTTGGCGACACTAGACCCTTCCCGATTACAGTGGGGGTTCACCAGGGCTCGGCTCTTAGTCCGTTCTTGTTCAATGTAGTGCTCGATACTGTCTCGGCTCACATCCAGGACCAGCCTCCATGGCTGATGATGTATGCCGACGACATAGCACTCATTGCCGAGAACCGACTGACGCTGGAGCGTAAAGTGAACCTCTGGAAGGGTACGCTTGAGAACGGCGGCCTTAAACTAAATGTGTCGAAGACAGAGTACATGGCCTGCGGGAGCCGGGACTCGAGCACCATCCTTATAGGTCCTGAACCAGCCGTTAAGTCGGAGAAGTTCAGGTACCTTGGATCCGTTATGCACGAGTCTGGAGGCATCGACCACGATGTCCATGGCCGGATAAGCGCTGCCTGGGCCAAATGGCGGGAGGTCACTGGTGTGGTCTGCGACCGCAGAATACCGCCCAAGCTCAAGGGGCTGATATACAAGAGCATCGTCCGACCGGTTCTTTTATACGGCAGCGAATGTTGGCCAGCACTATCTCGGCACACTCAGGAGCTTCACGTCACGGAAATGAAGATGCTGAGGTGGATGTGCGGCGTAACGCGGTCTGACCGCATACGCAACACATTCATTCGAGGTAGTCTTGGGGTCCGTGACGTAGCGGATAAGCTCCAAGAGCGTCGCTTGAGATGGTTTGGCCACGTTACGCGCCGGCCTAAGAACTATGTCGGACGCAAGTGCCTTGCTATACTAGTTCCTGGGGCGCGACCTCCCGGACGCCCAAGGAAGCGCTGGTTGGATGTCGTGATGCAGGACATGAGAGCCAATGGTCTAACCACCGAGGACGCAAAAGATCGTGCAAAGTGGAGTAGGTTGAGTAGGAAGGCAGACCCTGGCAATAGCCGGGATTAATGCCAGGAGGAAGAAGTTGAGCGGCGGAAATAACCGCTACGTTGTGTTTGACTTATTATATCAATTTTACGCTTCACGCTTTTTGTAATCCGCATGTAGCAGGGTAGGCAGAGGGATTCGAATGCTAAGATACTACGCTCCCCGCTTTCCGCCGAACTCTGAGGCGAACACTGAGAGTATTAAGATACCTTTCAAATAAAAAATACTAAATCAAAATCGGTTCTTCCGTTTGAGAGTTCCAAGAACAAGAACACATATACAGATACACAAATACAGACACGTCAAACTTATAACTCCCCTCTGTTGATGTTGGGAGTTAACGAAGACAACAATGTTCGTAGAATACATTATTTCATTCTATCGGACTATAAACTAAACTTCCCATACATAATGCATGAATGAATATCACCGGTTCAAATCCAACAAAATTTTATTCGAACATAACTCCGCAATGAATGCAGCGCTGCAATGAAAAGATGTACCAACTTTATGACCTCCGGTAACATCGAACGACGCAAAACTTTCTGCTGAATCAAAAACAAGTTTATAAAACATATAGTTAGATTACTTTAAAAGGAAGAAATATAATAAGGAAATGAAAAATATAAGCTGTTGTTTGGAGGGCGTTGTTGCATAGCGCCGGACTGTAAACACGAAGACTATGGATTCGATTACCACTTCAGTAAGTAAATTATTTTAATTTCCTCATTCTGGTAGCAACACAAAACGCAGCATCGAGTTCCGGCATTCAACACGCAATACGAATTCGAAACTTGGGCGGAACAAGGGGAACGGAGTGTTACCGTTTGTCTCCCATGTTATATACGTAATACAGCGTGACGCTAAAAAATAACCATTTTCAGGTGTAATCCTAAATGACTTCATCCAAGCGGCGTCAGGCATAGAATCAGGAAAGCCTGTCAAGAAGCGTCTCCGTTTGTACTCCGCCCACGACTTCAACATCGGTTCCTTGATGGAAGTCACCGAAGTTATTAGACACGAACAAAGTATACCTGAGTACGGATCGTTGTTTGCTCTGGAATTATATAAGTCAAAGAGTACTGATGAGCTGACTGTAGTGGTATGTCCGTTTTCTTTTTTTTTATATTTTCACCATCTATTATGGTCTGCGGCTTAGTCTCTAAAGAGGTCAAATGGAACCTCTGCAAGGCAGGCAAGGCAGCGTGCGCTAAAAAGCCCTATAGCCCTCGTATGAAAATATGTTTTAAGATCCTATTCTAGAATATATTAGTACAAAGTCACGTAAGCTTAGTGATCAATGAAACAAAAACAGCAGCGATCAAACCGAATAACTGTACAAAATTATTTTTTGAATGTTTTATAGCGAAACAATAAAAATACTCGGTTCTGCATAATATATAAATTATATAGAAAATTTAAACTTTACGAGTCTGTTTGTGTTATAACCAATAATTTTTAGCATAAAATAAGATATTTTCTCGCATTATATTAAATTGATTAATTAATTATTAATTAATTACATTATATTATATTAAATTATGAGATTAGCTCTATTAAAGGGGCTCTTAAGGGTTGCGGTATACATCGTGAAGCTAAAAAAAAAGAAAAATAATCAATTCAAAATAATCCTTTCAGCCAATTTACCTTCCCCGAGCTGGTGACTCTACCCCCCAACTGTTACACTTCACCGGATGCGAAGCCAATAGTCACTGCAATTTGAACAAGTTCAAACATAGTACCAAAGAATATTTACTTCCCGAGAAAGACTTTTACAATATCTGCAGTATAAGGACTGAGCTGTGATACTATTTAGGCTGTGATAAGCTGCGCTGTGATGCTTCATGAAATGAGCTGTATATAAATATACATATTTGTAAAAAACTTATTCTTATTTATTCCTTTATTGGTAATGTTGTACTTGAAAACGTCTAAAAGTTATGCATAACATACTGTAAATAACGTGATGCAATATACCATATAGTAGTTTCTGAGATTATCGCGTTCAAACCAAACAAACTCTCCAGTTTTATAATATTAAGTATAGCTACTAGTGTATACTGGTATAGATAGTATAACAATGTAGATATGAAAAATGTTTTAACTGTTTCATAGAAAAAAGTAGAAAAGTGTATTAAATTAATTTCAAGTTAATTGAAATTTAAAAGTTCCTTGCATTTTTGCAGCGACTACGGTTCGGTGAGAAAATTAGTTTCTGTGTTTACTTTTTTTCTAATATCTAGGGGATCTTTTGTATAATTATTAATTATACATTCATTCACCCATTTAAAAAAATATTATGTCCATCTCTATTAAATCTCGTCGTGGTGGAGCAGCACAACATCTGACTGTGAACGCGGTGGTTGTGGATTCGAGCCTTACTTACTCGGGTAAAAAGATTAAAGTCGGCGTTAAATTCCGCCACTCAATACGCAATATCTCTATAAATCAGGCAGTGGGAAGCAAATGGAGTGTTGTGACATTACGTTTTTTCTGCCATATGCAGTACATAGCGTGAAGATAAAAAAACCTGTTTTAGTTGAAACATATCTAAATATTAATTATATTCGTCATGATCTCGTCAATATCGGACATAGAATCCATTTCCAATTTTTTGAGTAAACATGAGAATATAGAGTTAGGATATTCGGATGATCCAATTTTTTTTCAATTTTTAAAACTAACGCCTTAATTGAAGCCGCCTGAATGTCGTCGTAGAGTTGCACACCTTCAACCGGAAATTGGAAACGGAAACGGAATATCTTAACACTAGGTTCTCTCTACCTACGAGAAACACCAAGAGGCTACAAGTAAGTTATTTTTAACATTTTAATATAGAGCCAAAATAAACAACATTTACATTACTTACTAAAATAGGACACAAATTCCAAATTAATATATTTAATTGTTATGCAAAATGATTGTAAATGCGGATTGATTTTGACGAGGGTCCCCTTATTGCTACAAGTATGTCAAGCGCTGGTGTCCCTCCCCTGGCAGGTTGATGGTGTAATATTAATTGTTTAGATATAATCACGTTTTGGCAATGGGACATGGCATATAGAAGAATATGTAAACTTCCATATTGTTACAACTACTTGATTTTCAGATATTTAAAAGTATTTTAACTTTTATAAAAGTTATAACGACATGCTAATTAAGGAAAAATGTTTCTGTTCCTTACTGTAACACACTGTATCCTACTTTTTACGTTACTATACAATATGATGGCCGTAATTATAGAGCGGTACGTAATGCCTCAAATTTTAGCGAAAAATGGGAAACGGAAGTGTCATAATGGGAACGGAGCGTCTTAACATTAGGTTCCCTCTGCCTATCCTGCTATGTACGGGACACAGCGTAAGGCTAAAGAAAATTGAGTGACTACATGGAATGCGTGAAGCAGCAGAGTAGGCGATATGTATAAAAAACTAAAAAACCATACCTCGAGAACATTATGTAGCGAACTATATGATTTTCCTTTTTAAAATATTCAAATGTTAACCTTCCTTTATAAATAAAACAAGTTTTTTGAATGTTTTATTTATTATACTCTTAATAAATCCCCTTTATTAGGTACAAAGCAGTACAGCAGCATCGGCTCGTCTAATACTAATACACAACGTTTGAAGAGTGCTTTACAAACTTTTCTCTTAGTTAACTCTGCAAATTACCTGTAACATGTGATGTCACTTGCACGCAGGCCCCTCACGTAGTCTGAGCTGGGGCAGCGGTTGGGATATCTATACCTATACGGTGGTTGTGGGTTTAAATCAAATAATATTATTTTATATTTGTTTCCAGCGACCCCTGTGCGGCTTCAACCGTTTAAGCTAAACGAATATTTGTTTAATATTATTTACGGAGGATTGGTCGATTATTTTAATATGGTAATTTTTGTACGCTTATTAAGCATAATTAAAATATATTAAGATCTTGATTTTGCACACAGAAATTATCGTATTTAAAGAAAATAAAACAGAAATTGAACTCTTTCCTTGTTTTTATTAAGTTTCTCTCTGTATCACGCATATTATAGACATCAAATTTTGACAACGCCGGATAGTAATAAATGTGTAACTAGATTAACCATCGCCACTTATTAGATTGACGGAGGTGCGATATACGAGGGCCCCAAGAACACGTCATAAATATATAATATTTGGAGCAAGAAAATGATTTATCGCATCTATAAGTAATACCTAGTTACGTGTTTAAACTGAAAATGTGAAAATCTACGGAAAAAGATTAAGGTTACCAAAAGAGGTCGTCGAAGCCCAGTAGAACAGTTTTGTCTATTAACGTTATGGTTGTGGCTTCAATTCCCACTTCAACAATGAATTGATCTCTTCAATCAATAGATTACTACCCTCTGGTGAGGAGACGTGGCGTTGAGATCCGCCACTGAACATGCTATGCCTCAAGAAATCGGGCGAAAGTAGAGAACAGAAGATGTTTACTGGCGAATGGAGTGTCTTAGTAGAAGATTCCCGGGTTCACACTATCTACCCTGCTTTACCTATGCGGTATACAGCGCGAAACTGAAAAAAAACATTTACAAATAATATCTTTTCGTCTACGTTTTCATTTACGAATTTACACAAATTCTCCCAGTAATTATAAATTTCACAAAAAGTAAAACCGATTTAATATGTAAAATTATACAAATTTATGAATAAACACACACAAATCATGTAAAAACAGACAAATTATTGTGTAAACAATGAAAAATAAATTAATTACTATTAAACAGTATCCATAAATCTGGTGATATAATGATATTGTATTACAGCGATTACTCTGTCCAACCAATATAGCGTTATGTAGACTACAGGCTATAGAGACTGTTCGCAAATACGGTCATTTTAAGCAAGGCTAGGTTATAGGTAACAATATTAAAGTATTATTCTACTCTTAGTATTACTTAGAAAACGATTTATTTCTACGAGTGAGAATCGAACCCATGACCTGTCGCGTTTACAATCGCACGCTTGGGCCCCTCCGCCACGACTTGCCTCAAATAATATGATAATAAAAACTATAACTAATCTTAATTATTCTCACCGAAATGTAACCTCACTCAATATATAATAAGAACAATACTCGTAAGCAGCTGTTAAAAAATGTTCAAACAAATCAAAAGTAAGGAAAGCTTTAGCTTTTAGTGTTCAGTGTCTAGCACCCACAAATACACGGAACTCGGGGCTCAAGTTTCCTCGAAGACGCTACAAGTAGTTCCACAGTTGACTCCAATGTTCTCTTAGACTTATAGTAAAGGTAAGATTGGCCCAATATGTTGGTCAAATGCGTGTTCATATAACTTGTATACTTGGACGAAATGTCCATAAAATGTCTTTAAAAATTACTGAATAGAGGCTGTCGTGGCGCAGTGGAACTGTACACGAGTGTAAGCTCGACGGCTGTGAGTTTAAAACACTCAAGGAAATATAACCTTCTCAAATCTCGAATGAAACAAAGAATCTCGAAATTTAATTTTTACAAAGTAAAATAACAATTAAGTGTTTTTTACACTATCGAATGATATAAAAATATACCTAACAAAGAAATAAAAAAAATATATTTATATTAGTTTTACATTATAATACTATAGTTACATATGACGGAATACGCACAGAACAAATGAAACGCTTACAGGAAATTTCTTAGAAAGAGTAACATTTGACATGTAGGTAGTTTAGGAAGTGTAGAGAAGTGCTAAGACAAGAAGTTCTCTGAGCAAAGAAAGTTGCGGACGACGGACGGCCAATAAATTATAAAAATAACTTCAATCAATCAATTAAATCACCCTTTTTATATCCAGTGCTGAACGTTCATCTCTACCAGAGTGCGCCGTCGTTCAGGTCTTCGGCACACCGAGCTGAAAGACACCCAACATCATGCTAGCACTTCAAACACTATAATTACTTCCACTAAAGTAAATGTAAAAAAGTATTACTAAATCTGCTTTTCGTAACCGCTTCCAATTAGTTCGGCTGAAGCATAAACCACTATGGATCGTTCTGGTGAACGTTTGGCCATTTTGCGGTTCGCATTCTACGATCAACTACGACCAACTTTTACCCGTATATCGTTTTTCTATGTGAAAATAATTATAAATATGTAGTCATCATAGTACACCGGCTGTAAACACGTTACGTACGGCCTTCACGTTTTCCACCGATTTCTGATGGCGTTGCATGTTGCATGGCAGAATTCAACGCCGCGCTTTTCCTCAACACCAGAACGAAAAAATGAAAAAAAAAATCATTTCGTGAAGTGAGGATCAAACCCAGGACCGTTGGATTAGTCACACCGTTTTGCCTTTTGCGGCACGACGTACACAATGAAACTCAAATGAAATAAAACAATACTGTATAGTAATAAAATAATACACTATAATAAAAGTTCATTAATTTAACGTTGATAATTTGCGCCTTATAATATATTCTTAGCAAAGATATTTTACAATGTTTAATGTTTATAATGTACAAGGCGCTTCTAAAAATTTGTTGTCCCTCCTTTACCAGACTATTTCTTATGAGGCGTATTACATAGGCAGTTGAAAAATGATGTATTTCTATAGTCGCTGTAGCAACAAATATTAAAAATAAAATACATATTAAAAGTGGGTCCCATACAAATGCAGCATGTACCTTCATAGATGTAAAAGTGAAACAATAAATTGTGATTATTAAGTGCTTTCTTACACTTCCCTTCTGATATTTGACACGAGTAAACAAATTAGAGGATTATCTAATTTATCTAAGTATCTTTCACCTTTCCAACATAATGGATGTAGAGAAAAAGAATCTAGTTTTAAGACACTTCGTTCTGCCAGTACTTAAAGCCGAGCTTTTACTAACCCGCAAAATAATCTTGGAATATAACAATAACACGAAATTGGAATCGAACCTACGGTCATGTGAATTCCTTCTCTTTTGCACCACAATAAACGATGAAATTTAATATTAGTTTCTCTTTTATTAATGTAGTTATTACAATATGTTTTAAAATTCACGCTAAAAGGCATCACTATGTTTTATTTATGAAAGTTTAAAACTTAATATGTATTTTACCTTAATTAATCGCGATGTAGTGTGGCGGATTAAACACATTTGAAAATACAATTAATTACAATTTCTAAGTAAAATTGGAAGTTTAGTAAATATTTATTCTTATACTTATATGGTTATGTTAAAAATTAAAATGTAATTGGCCTTATTTATTGTTTTTCTAGTTTTTTAAGATAGACGGAGAAAATTTAACTTAACTATTAGTACACTCTGTTCAACACTTTCTGTCCAATTATCGAGACAGTGAACGCAACGCTTTGTCTTGTTACCTGAGTGATATATTGAAAGTAATTCATTCCTCGGATTCTTCACCATCACCGTGTCTACAGTCAGACACTGTGTCTACTCTACGACAGCCTAAATACACTTAGAGCAGATAATAAAGCAGCTTTTCAAAACTGAAATTCAAAAGCCTACAAAAGCGCTATCCTGTTATAACGATAAATCACATGACTCATTCATTCTACAAAATGGCCGCGGCAGGTAAGGTGAGAATGGCGGAACCAAAATGTGAATATTAAAAATGAGGTTGAACAAATTGAAGTGGTGCAGGGATTCAATGAAATCGTGGTTTCTTTTTCCCAATGTCAACAGTTGGTATGTTTTTACAGGTTTTCCGGTTTGNCGACAGCCTAAATACACTTAGAGCAGAAAATAAAGCAGCTTTTCAAAACTGAAATTCAAAAGCCTACAAAAGCGCTATCCTGTTATAACGATAAATCACGTGACTCATTCATTCTACAAAATGGCGGCGGCAGGTAAGGTGAGAATGGCGGAACCAAAATGTGAATATTAAAAATGAGGTTGAACAAATTGAAGTGGTGCAGGGATTCAATGAAATCGTGGTTTCTTTTTCCCAATGTCAACAGTTGGTATGTTTTTACAGGTTTTCCGGTTTGAAGACTATTGCAAGTTGGAATTGGGTGAGGATTTTTTAAAGAGGTATAAAAAGAGTAAAGATTGAAAGTGAAAATTGAGCGATGCGTAGGCAACTGAGGGAGGAAATGAAAAAAAAAATGATTAGAACGATTGGAAATCGAACCCCTTGCTATCACAGTAAGACGTCATATTGTAACACGACAGCCTGAATTTATTTCAGCATAATATTGTATTATTGAGACCGCCGTGGCCCCGCGGCCACATACGTGTGACTGTGACTGCGACAGTTGTGGATTCGATTCCCACTTGGGGGAATCATATATTTAATATTTTGGTAACAAGGCAAAGCGTGGAGAGAGAAAAACAGGAGTGTCTTAATGGGAACGGACGATGTGCCTAGGCTTCCTCTGTTTACCATGCTATGTGCGGATACAGTATGAAACTAAAAAACATAAGTAGGTAAATAATATTTCGCTATTATGTTAAAAGGCATCACTTTAAAAACCAAAAAATAACACGAGGAATTAATGAAAATTCAACAGATATTGATAGCTGATGATAAATCATCATACATCCATGAAAATCCGTTTACCCAATGACGCTTATATGCGACGACAAATGTTACGCTTTGTGTTTACATACAAATGTGATGTTGTGATACTCAGTACGGTCGACGAGTCGTGGACGCCCTGAAGTTAGCTGTAGATGGCCGCGCGGATTTTATCTTAAGATTCTTACTTTTTATCATTTTCTAACCTAATGAACAATTAAAAATATGCAAAAGTTCAGTAAGCCTAACTTCAGAGCGGCCACGACTCTTCGATCGTACTGCATGGACTGTATACAATACAGTAATATACAAGAAGCTTATACTGGAATTACGCTTTAGTATTTATTTTTAACTAGTGTCCGCATAGCATGAAACCAAAAAAGAAATATCCATAATTATATACTAACTGTTTCACATCATCGATACTTAAACGACAATAGTTCTCCATTTTCCTCCCGAATTGAGGGACGCCGCGCTTTGCTTTAAGAAATAAAAATTAAATATTTCATTTTCTTTTGTGTAGGAATCAAACCCCCAACCTGTTGCGTTTATATTCACACGCTTGTAACCCTGCGCCACGACTGAGCTCAAACAAACTTTGGCCTCTAAAAGCTAAGAACATTATATTATTTCTTTATCAGAAACATTGTAAAATATAAACACATGTATTGTAGTATAATTGGATCGAACTTTTCCCGGTAGCGAACTTACTTATATGAAACGAACGACTTATTAGTTATTCAAGTTCTTAACTGATAACTGTTTCTGAGTAACTATATGAAATGAGTAATACGTACTATTTCGTTACGATATGAGCTTATATAATTTCTGAGAAGCTTCCGATTTTATTTTTTATTATTTTGCATGTTTGCTGTTTCCCGCATGTGGCAGGAGTGAGGGCAGAAGGAATCTAGTGGTAGGTCACTCAGCGTACCACTCACCGCCGAATTATTTAATCTAATCTTTTCTAAAACTTAAGGCCCACCAATTATAAAGACAATGGCCTATAGTAGAAATGAATTATTTTCGCAATATGTTGCAAAAGTTGGGGGTTGCGATTCTTTTTATAAGTTTAGTGCAGAGTAATATTAATTTATTCACTTTTTGCGTTTACAGATTACTCTCCCATGGCGCTGCCTGCATATTAAATATTTCATTTCATCGAGTGGGGACCGAACCCACTACCTATTGCGTTCACAGTTGCACACTTGTACCCCTGCGCCAAGAATGGCGTCCATAGTTTTTAAAGCTATATTGTTTGTTTAAAAGACAGTAATACAATATATATTATTTCGTATTCAAATTCAAAATATTCTTTATTCCAATAGACAATTATTATAAGCACTTTTGAATCGTCGAATGAACATATGAACAAAAAGCTACCACCGGTTCGGAAGTCAGTTCTGCTGAGAAAAGCCGGCAAGAAACTCAACAGTTGCTCTGGTACAATTTGATATCAATAACATTTGTTGGCAGCTATCCTGCATTACATTCAATAGAGATAGATTAGATATTCATTCCATACATGTTTATCTTCTAAATAGTCTTGAACAGTGTAATAAGCTTTACTTGTCAGAATTTTTTTTACAGATATTTTAAATTTTGGAAGTGGCAAACTTAGAATATACTGCGGAATTTTATTATATACACGTACGCTCAGACCCATAAAAGATTTACTAACTTTTTGAAGGGCAAAACTTAGAGTAACAATCTTATCTTTATTTCTCGTTTCTATCGTATGACTGTCACTATGTTTACTATGACAATGTATATTTTGTCGGACAAAGAGAATGTTATCCATACCTATATTATAAATTCGAAAGTAACTCTGTCTGTCTGTCTGTCTTTCTGTCTGTCTGTCTGTCTGTCTTTTACGCAATCAGGGCCAAACCGCTAATTTAATTGTGATAAAATACTCATATAGAGATACTTGAGGGTACCGGGATGAACATAGGATACTTTTTTTTCTCATATTTGTAATATTTTCGATATATACCAATATATTAAAATAATTAATTTGACATGCAATTTATTCCGCCATGCTAATAACAATCGTCGCTACGCGTTGCTAAGCAACGGCTTGCAAAGTTTGTTGTTTTAAGAAAACGTCACCCAAAGTGAGTTTGCTTAATGCAGACATGGCGCGCGCCGATATAGATTTGTATACATTAACAAAAATTAGATGATTTCTATAATTTGATATTCATCCTTATGAAAATAAATATAATAGTCACTTTTAGCATTTCATCTAGATGGAAATTATAGTTTACTGTATAACATTCTAATAAATAATTAAGGAGATGTCACTGATTCCAAATGACTTAGCCTACGAGTTGTGTAGTATGACCGACGCGAACGGGCAGATGACTTTGTTGATTTTGTAATTTTTTATATATTTTCGAATTAATATTATTTTTTATGTAATTACTTGCTGCTTATAATTAATTAATCTTAGTTCGGTTATGTATACCGATGTTATACACTTAAAATATCGTAATTTTAATCATTTGGGATTTTATTTAATATTGTTCGCAAAAATTAATAATTATTTAATATAGAAAAATGTTTAGTACGCGCGCACGACAAACTTTAGGTACTTTTTCTAATGTTAAGAATTTCCTTTAGTTACTTTTACTTCTTTTGTTTGTTCATTTCGGTTACTCAGACATTTTTTCTAATAATAAATCTCCACTTTTACTATCTATCTACACAGTCACTATTTTTTAACTTATTTTAATTATTTAGGCTTATATTTTCGCGGGCGTAGCCGCGTCCGGGTCCACTAGTTATATATAAATTGGGAAGCAACTGTAAGAATACCTACATCTTTGAAAACATCTCGCAGAGAATTTCGCGCTTTTAGTTTATAAATATATCTCACGGTTCTTTTTTGCAAGATAAATATTGAATTAATATCTGCAGCACTGCCCCATAGCAGCATTCGACAAGATAAAATACTATGAAAATAGCTATAGTAGACTAGTCGGGCAGTATCAACGTCCGTCATTTGTCTTACTTTTTTAATTACAAATGCGGCAGAGTTGAGTCTATCCGCAAGTCCTTCCAGATGAGCATTCCACTGGAGTTTGGAATCTATAGTTACACCTAGGAAAATTGCTGATTCCGACAAATTGAGAGCTTCTCCTTTAATTAGTACACTAAAATTATGTTATTTAACGTTTTGTAAAGTAAACTTTTAGTTTTTTTAACATTTACGTTAATTTTAGTTTTTTTAACATTTAGACATTTAGTTTTTTTAGCATTTAACATTAGATTATTAACATCAAACCAACGAAGAATATGCGATAATGCACTATTCACTTCGTCATAGTTTATTTTATTTCGGTCAACCTTAAATATTAAAGTGGTATCATCCGCGAAAAGTACAATATCACATATGTTCTTCACATAAAAAGGCAGATCGTTAATATAAATAAGAAATAAAAGAGGACCAAGTATAGGTCCTTGTGGAACGCTCACCTTTAGAGGAGATCCAGATGATTTTTATAATAAGAAAGCCTACTTCTCCCACGCGTCTTAAATGTGATTTAGGAGTGCAGCACTCGCATCCGTAGTGGACTTACCTTTGGTGTAACCATATTGCTCACTATGGAAACAATCCATACCTATATTATAAATTCGAAAGTAACTCTGTCTCTGTCTCTGTCTGCCAAACCGCTAATTAAATTGTGATAAAATACTCATATAGAGATAGGGGTTGCTTGAGGGTCTCGGGGTGAACATAAGATACTTTTTTTCCTCATATTTGTAATATTTTCGATATATACCAATATATTAAAATACTTATTAATTTGAAATGCAGTTTATTCCGCCATGTTAATAACAACCGTCGTTGCTAAGCAACGATTTGCAAAGTTTGTTGTTAGAAAACGTTACCCAAAATAAGTTTGCTTAACGCATACATGGCGCGCGCCGACTCAACTATATGAGACACAAAAACAATATTCTCCAAAAATATTGTCCCTTAAATTTTGTTAAAAAAGTCTGCGTTGATATATACTATAGATATAGATTTGTATACATTAACAAAAATTATATATCTATAATTTGACATTCATCCTTATGAAAATAAATATAATAGTCACTTTTAGCATTACATCTAAATGGAAATTATACGTAAGATGGTACTAGTCAAAACAAAATAAGGGCCACTACGTATTTTTGCACTTTGGGTGAATTTATTCACATGAATGCAATCTTGAGGGGTTGATACTTATGGTACGTTCATCTTAAGTGTTTACAAGTCCTATTTGAGTATACTGCCAGCAAAAAATTGTAAAAGTAGGTAGATTTAGAGATTTTTATGAAGCACTTGATTTGACCCTTATTTAAGTTGATAGTTAAATTCAGTCAAAGTTTGGAAGTAGTCGTGCATAGTTCAAATATTGTTTAGCTATCGTTTTAATTGATCTTTACCGAACACTACGCCATGTATTCGACGACACATGGACTTGCCAACCACAACCAGAGCTGTAACTTTAATTCAAGAAGGACATTCACAACGTTCTGTAGCTCTACAGCTCGGCTTTTCACGAAGAGCGATCCAAAATGCTTGGAATCGTTTTCAAGAGACGGGAACGGTATCCAGAAGACGAGGATCAGGCAGAATTAGATCCACCACCGCACAAGAAGACCGCTATGTTCGCTTGACTGCGCGAAGAGAGCGTTTTATCACCGCTCACGGCTTACAAAATCGCTTGCGGCAAGCCACAGGTACCCGCGTTAGTGATCAAACGATTAGGAACCGGTTGCACGAAGACCAGCAGTTCTCCAGAAGACGAATAGTGCGAATTCCACTAACAAGTGCTCATCGTGCAAATCGTTTAGCGTATGCAAGGCAACATCTTGCATGGGACATAAGTGACTGGAGTACAGTGTTGTTTACTGATGAGAGTAAAGTGAAATTTTTTAATGATGATAGACGCATTAGGGTTTGGAGACGTGAAGGTGAGCGATTTTCGGATGCTTGCATCCGAGAAAGTGACAGATTCGGGGGTCCCAATGTGATGGTGTGGGGAGGCATCAGTCTATCGGGTAGAACTGAGCTAATAATCCTAAACGGAGGCACTGTAACAGCTCAGCGATACATTGAAGAGGTTATCAGACCTCATGTGGTGCCTTTTGCTCAGAGAATTGGTGCAAGATTCAAGCTGATGCACGACAATGCACCCGCACACACCGCTCGAGCCACCAAAGCAGCTCTAGAAGAAGCTGATATTGAGGTGTTACCTTGGCCCGCGAACAGTCCAGACCTCAATCCGATAGAACACATGTGGGATCTACTCAAACGAAGCGTTAGAAGTACTGACCGGCCCGTACATAACGAGCGACAGTTAATTCAAGTGCTCAAATCAAGCTGGGAGCAAATTCCTCAAGAAACAGTACGACACTTGATTGAAAGTGTCCCTTCCAGGCTTCAGGAATGTGTACAAAAAAGAGGAGGGCACACACGATACTGAAGACAACAAAAAAAAAAGTTTTACAAATGCTAAAAGTTTTTAAAAGCTTCATGAGCGGGAGTGAGTTTTTTGTCAAAATTGGATAGTTAAAAAAATTCTAAGTTAATTTTATTGTATCGATTTTAATTAAATTTTAAGTTAATTACATTAGAAAATAGTGAATCTAACGAACTTCATTATTCTCTAATACCTAAGTCCCAGTAACACATAAGTATACTTGAAAATTGCAGTAGCCCTTATTTTGTTTTGAGCAGTATATATTTCCCAAGACGAGTGGTCTTCGTGGGAAATTAGACCACCACCCTTCATCCATAAATCAACTAACTAATTTAAATCAGAAACCAAGAGATACGTTTAAAATTTGCACATATAATTTAAGATCTTTATCGACAACAGAGAGATATTTAGAACTTTCTTACGCACTAGAGGATATAAAATGTGATATTATCGGTCTTAGCGAAATAAGGAGGATAGGATGAGGATGCAAAATAGAAGAAGATGAGGGTTACATTTTTTGTTATATAGGACAAACCAGAGGTCTACATGAAGTAATTTAGTAAATACAGGCTTTCTTATTAAAAAATATTTGAAAAATACAATAGTAAACTTTATTGGAATATCGGAAAGAGTGGCATTGTAGTAAACAATTGAAAATTAATAAAGTGAACATTTCATTAATTTAAGTATATGCTACCGTAGAACGATCCAGTGAAACAGAAATACAAAGGTTTTTTAAAGATCTAAGAACAGGTCATGAATTATCCGATGATAAAGTACTAGTCCTCGGAGATTTTAATGCAAAAAATGGTCAACCTAGAAAGGAAGAAAATCTTATAATGGGAAATTATGGATATGGTTCACGAAATGAAAGGGGAAAACAATTAATAAGTTATGCGTACGAAAATAAACTGTCAATTATCAATACCTTCTTCAAAAAAAGACGAAGTAGAAGGTGGACATGGATGTCACCAGACGGTAATACCAGAAATGAGATCGATTTTATAATGACAAACTGTCCAAAATTAGTTTCTAACTATGAAGTCATTAATAACATAAAATATGCAACGGACCATAGGCTACTCAGGGCAACGTTGGTTTTAAATCGCCAAAAAAAGAGTAGAAAGAGTTTTAGGAGTCTACCAACAGATCACTTATCAAAAGAAGACAGAAACTGTTTCTTAAATGCGCTTCAACATCGTATCACTAAAATCCTAATAGAAACTACAAATGTCCAATCCTTTTTTGACATACTAGAAGAAGCTATAACTTTCAGCCTCTCATGCAAGAATAAACCCGTTGAGAAAAAACAACACCGGGTATTTAGTGATGAAACAGTAGCATTAATTAAAAGACGATCTGAACTAGTGAATACGAAAAATAAATATAAAATCATGAAAAAAAAAAATTACATATATAAAGAAGTTAGTAAATCAATTAAAACGGACTACAGACAATACAGAAAAAATATAATTACCAAAAATTTGAAGAAATATAGGAACACAAAGAAAGCATTTAAAAAGTTAAACTTAAGTAAGGATTGGATTCAGAAATAACAATATGATAATAAAGAAACTAAGTCAAGACATGATATCATAGAACTAGCAACAAAATTTTACCAGGACTGATACAAAAGAAGAGACAACGAAGGCAAATCCAGAGAGCACACAAACATTGCAAATAACATTCATACAATAGAAAAGATAAAAGAACTAGAAGTATATAATGAAATAAAACAACTTCAAACAGATAGAAGTCTAGGTTCTGATGAAATGAAGCGATAAAACTAGGAGCTCCCATACTAACGAGTCATTTCACACGTTTGTTTAATATGATACTCGACATAGAAACTGTCCCAAAACAATGGGGCTCATCAGATATAATCCTCCTGTACAAAAAAGGCAACCCGTTGGACATTAAAAATTATAGACCAATTACTTTAATCTCTCACATATACAAATTGCTTGCATCAATAATATTAGGCCGCATCAGAGATAAAATAGACAGCAAACAAGCAATAACATAATAACAAAGCTTTCGATACTATAAGCCACCAGTCCATTTGGAATGCTTTAAAAATGTGTGAGGTACATCCAAAATATTTAAATACCATAAAAAGTGTATATGCTAACTGTACAAGTGCAATAAAACGAAACAAGAGGAAAACGAATAAACATAGAAAGAGGAGTGGGACAAGGTGATCCATTGTCATCCAAGTTATTTATTGCTGTATTAGAGAATGTGTTCAAGTATATACATTGGGAATTCCAAGGGATCTACGTAAACGGCCGTTTTCTCACTCACCTAAGATTTGCAGATGTCATTGTTCTCCTAGCGGAAAGACCAAAACAATAACAAAGCATGTTAAACACATTAGACAAAGAAACTAACAGAGTAGGAATGGAAATGAACGCCTCTAAAACAAAAATAATGACGAACAGCGCTAAAATACCCATTAAAACTAAGTATTGTAATATTGAATATGTTGACAGCTATTTATATTTAGGCAAACGGGTATCATTTGATAAAGTAATAATGAATAAGAAATAGAAAGGAGAATAAATATAACTTTGAAGAAGTTTTGGTCATTTAAAGAAATTTTGAAAGGTGATTATTCCATAAATCTGAAGAATTATTATTTTTTAAAGAACAGTATTATTTTTTTTTATATTGAATAGGCTTGCGTTTGACCGCATCAAGTCTGGTGAGCGTTGATGCGATCTATGATGTGGCACGCTTGCCTAGCAGATACCTATTCACTCCGGTTTTGAAGACATCTGTATTTGATATCTGTCTTCTTCCTTGCTTATTGTACGTCGTCGTACGTTGTATTCAGGTAACACTATGGAAAGAAGCATATTAAAAATTTTAAAAAATACATAAAATAAGAAGCGAAGTAATTAGAAGTAAGACTAAACTAACGGACGCGTTATCTCAAGCCCTAAAACTTAAGTGGCAATGGGCAGGACATATATCACGCTACTCTGATCATCGCTGGACCATACAAGCTACAAAATGGAAGGATCCTTTTTAGGATAGGAAAGAGAAAAGTAGGCAGGCCAACAAGACGGTGGGCTGATGACATTAAAGAAATTGCAGGAATAAATTGGACGACAACAGCAAAACATAGGGCCTTTACCCAAACAGGGATCCAAGAATTAGATAACTAACAGTACTAACACTAGCATTAAATTCATTTCATACTAACATTAATGTAAGATTTACATCAATTGATTGAAGATAAATTGATTAAGATTGTTTCATACTTACTTGTAAGTATTTAGGTGTGAAATATTGGGCTTAGTTATTATTATTATTATTATTATTATTTGTTTCTGCTTCGGTATATACCAACAGTTGCCCAGTCGCTAAAAGTTAACTTCGAGTTTTTATATATTTGTTTAAATTTAAAAATGTTATCAAACTCTGTTAAAAGTAAATTAAAAGCTTTGCAATATATTTGATTCGGATTTAATCCGGTTATTTCTAAGTTTGCAATTTTTTCACTCATTTTATTATTAAAAAGATTAATGTTATTTTCAGTGATTGGTCTAATTGATATTTGTTTACGTTCTGCGACTGTTTTATCTATTACATTGAAAACATTTGACCACAATGATCCGAGCTTAGATTAGTAATCATTTGTTTTTCTACAGTCTCACAATGACAAGTAACATTATCTATACAAGTAGCGGACGTATTGGTTATACGAGTTGGTTCAGAGAAAATATTAAACAAATTAAAAGATTTAAATAAGTTTAGAAGACGAAGGCTTAGTGATGTCACCTGCAGTATATCTATATTAAAGTCTCCGCATACTATTAAAGATTTACTATTCGAACTCAAATTATTAAGAACATCCTCCATTTTCTCTTCAAGTACTTCAAAACTACCTGAGGAGGGTCGATACACGCATACTATAATATGTCTACTAAATTCAACGCAGGACAGTTCAATAGAGCGTTCGTCGGAGAGAGCTACTACTCGTATATCTGGTCGCGATTTACAACGTATATCATTTCTTATTAATATAAGCGAGTCGCCGCGGATGGCCTTCTCTCTATCGAACGAACTTGACAATTTATAGTTTTCAATATTTACTATATTACATTTCGAGAACCAGTGCTCTGTTATACACATTATATGAATATTTTTTAGAAATAATCCTAGTTTCAGTTCTTTGCCTCCTAGGCCTTGCATATTCTGATATACAATGTTAAATTTAAATTTTAATGACCTAGGCGTTGTCTTATTGTCTAGTTTAAATTGGAATATATATCATTATACTTTACAGAAGTATTATTAGTACATTTTATTTCTTTCCTTATACCATGTACAATGGAGTTTGTATATTATATGCTACTAAAGTAGCAATTTGTTTCTTAAAATATAAAGGTAGATACAATGTATCTTCTGTCAACTTACAGCTATTATAAAAAAAAATATTTAAATCTAAATAAAATAATGCGTCGCTATGACGTTCTGTCGTATTATTTATTATCCGCCATACATCCATAGTTGTACCTACCTCCACTGTAAATAAGAAGACGTCATTTGACTTAGTTCCCGGTTAACAATTGTAGTAGACGCTACATCTTTGTGGTATTAATTAAATAATACCACAAGAGACACGGCACGCGGATTCATTCGATAGGAGACAGTAGTTGAAGGAAGATTCATATTGAAGTATTATAACTTTATTTTTTTTTACTTTGTACAATATAACTTTTTTATTAATAATAGAATCATAGTGTGTGTAACAAAATTGAATAAAATAATTATAAATACTGGATTCTGTGTCTCAACTGTCCGTTAGTTCGGCCAACACAACATATTATTTAATATTACGTGAAATGGACCGTTATAATCGATTACCAATAACACTACAAATGGGTGATTAACACAAATACAAACAATATTAATAGTTTCGGTTCCAAATATATCAGTAAAAGACTGTTTATTGATATTGTTATATCTTTATCTGTCGTATGTTAAGAATTATAGTATTGCCACTCCCAAAAATAATATTATTAATTGTTTAGTTGTAAGTTTCCAGATGCCATAGATGAAAAAGTAATTGTATAAGGCTCTTATAGAGTAGTTTCTCTGGTTCTATTTAATGTGGTGCTGACACTTCCATCCTGTATATAGATAACTACACACTACCTTAAATTCATAATACGACGTTTAATATTATCGTTATTAAAGAATAAACAATAATCCACTTCATTAAATAAATTGATAAGTATGTGAGTCATTTATTATTCCTTATCTAGTAGATCCTTTGACCTCCTTGGGTCATTTAAAGTACGTACTGCAAAAAAAATATTTTTTTATTTATTATTTTCTAATAAATAAATACTTATAAATTATACAGTTACACTCTGCTGTATCCTGCATATAGCAAGATAGGCAGAGGGAAACTTGTGTTGAGATACCCATTATAAATGCTGACATACCCTCACAATTTAATTAAAATGAAATTTAAAAAAAAGAAACTTAATTAAAAAAAAAAGAAAATTAAAATAATTCATTCCACCGAGTGGGAATCGAACCTATGGTACCACGACGGCCTTCTTAAAAATAGTAAGTATAATTCTTATAAGTATATCTTCACATTTAAATATCATCAATCAATCTGAACTACGAGGCAAGTCAAGGGACAGGGGCACAAGCGTGCGATTGTAAACGCAACCGTTCCGCGCTCTGGTAATATGGCAAAGTGCGGCGTTGACTAATGTCATTCAACACGCAATGTCTCCGAAACTCGGCGCAAAATGTTGAACGGAGAATCTTAACACTACGTCCAGCCTCCAGGTTTCCTGTGCTTACCCTGCCATGTGCGAGAATCAGTGTGAATCTAAAAAAATCTACATTTCTATTACAAGTTGAAAATATACAAAGAAATACCAGTCTTCAATTTAAAGTATAAGTAGGTAACATTATAATATAATTACCTGATATCTAGATTTTAGTTTCAAGTATTATTATCCGGTGAAAGCAGGAATTAACAAATTAAAAATATTTTAACATTATAAATAAGTAAGTACATAACTAAACTTTCTAAAATTCTAATAATCAATCGGCTCCCAATGTAAGCCATTGTTGGACGAGCCATTAGATAAAAAATTAGGCGCCACTGCAACTGGCGGGTATTCGTGTGAAGTTAGCCGCGCATTCCTTCATTGTTAAATGCATTGAAATGCAGCTATATTCACTGTTGATTTAAGTTAATATTACATAAAACATACTTATAGAATAAAGTATAATATGTTTTTTTATATTTTTAAATTATTATTTATAAAGTATTTTCCAACCAAGTTTTTAAGTTTCAATAAAACTTTAAACAGTTTCGCTTTATCGTACATAATGCTAATAAATTAAGACGTACCATACGGTGTAATAAAATGACAGACCGCGTGGGCTTTTTTAATTCGGCCAGGTTATACTCCTGTCAACTGAACGCCAGTTCCACGTTGTAAGCCGTGAGGGGCTGTCGTGTTGTTTTTGCAAATACAAAACTTTTATTTTAACGATATAAAGATAAAAATATGTTTAGAACTCATAGAAATTACACGTAGATGTGTAAAAACAGTGTTTTCGCGTGTGTTATGCAGGTTTAGTGGCAGTTTTTGAGTGTCTTAGTGCATTATTTTATCTCTAGTGATTCATCTTGTGAACAAGAAATTCTGTTTGTACCGTGTTCTTATATTTGTGTACCTTAAAAAGGAATGTATTTTGAATGCCACAAACGATTTGAAATCTACATTGCTGAGATATAAGGTAATATTTAATACATGAATAACAATTGTATCAACTACAATAAACGTGGCTATAATATTGACAATCTTTGCTATCTTTTTACCGCCTATATTATACGACAAAATTGCACAGATTAATAATACTTAAATCCGTCCGTAGCTGTACAGCGTCTGACTGTGAAGTGTGAACACAATGGTTGTGAGTTCGATTCCCACTCATAAGAATGCGCGGCGCTGAGTTCCGATAATCAACATGGAACGTTTCTAAAAATTAGGTAAATAGTGTTTAACAGAGCGTTCCCTCTTCCTCAGAGGCAGAGGCAAAGATATTAGGTTACAACAGCCAAAGGTCTCGGTAAATGGCGAGAGCGAGTATTATTTTTAATAATAACTAAGCTAGGGCTCTTAAAGGCACCTGTGCCATTTCTTTGTCCGTGATTGTGTTTAAGATATGTTTTTGAAACCGGTTATACGGCTTGGCCTTTCCACGAATTTATAGTGCAGATGCTACCTAGTTGCTCATTTATGTATGTTGTTTTAATATATTTTGGAGTTTATTTAGTTCTACATATTAATAGATAGAGCGCGGCGTTGAGTTCCGCTACTTTAAACACACACTGTCTTCAAAAAATTTGTATTATTCTTTGTTATGTACGTATAATTCAGCCCTTAATTTAATCCAGGTGCTTATTTTATTGTACAATTTGTTTCATAAATATTTATGAACATACAATCTCACAAATATGACTAATATTCAAAAGGATTCTTTTCGCTATTAGGTATCTAGAGAGATAGTTTACGTATAGTATAGTATCTGTGTTTCTATAAAAATATTGTGGAGATATTTGTTTGGTTCCCGTGCCAATCTAGAGAGATAGCTGGTTTTAATTTAAAAATACTTTATTGTATTTTATTATATACTCCATATATTGATTCATAAATGTTTATAATGAAACAAACAGTTTTACAAAAATATGACATGTGGAATGTCGGGATGGGTAATCATTTGTTGGAATAAGCTATATTTGAAAATTATGTAACTATAGTATTAATCTACACTTCTATACTAATATTTTAATTTTCTCGGAAAAAAAAGTGGGGAAGTGGGGTACAGAATTATCTTAATGAGAACGGAATTTATTAATACTAGGTTCTCAGGTTTCTTTTTTCTATCCTGCTACGTGCGTGATACAACGTGAACGTAAAAATATAAGTAATTTATTTTTTGCATATTTGTTAATATGGGTAAAATTCATTTTTCCACTTTGGTATGTAACTCTCGAATAGTTCAACAATTATGGAGCGATACGCATACGGCATAATTGCAGTACAGTCTATGCAACTAACCTACTTGTTAGCATGAATTATAAGAAAAACGTATTTTATATATGATTTGTTTTTGTATTATTAACATATTATATCGCTGTTCAGAGTAATTCTTATTTTATACTAAAAATATAATATTTAAATACACATGTTAATTTAATTTATTTATTTTCCTGAATGCACTGAATGTTGTATTTAAATTAATAATTCGTTCGTTAATTAATATCCATTTAAGAATTTTGTATTATTAATTTTATTTATACTAAGTAGGTCATGAGTATTGAGGCACAGTGAAATAGCGTTTGAATGTAAAGATGTTGTTATGAGTTCGTTTCTCACTTAGAGAGGAATGAATTATTTTTATTTCTTTGCTTTGACAACAAGACTTGAAGTCTCAAGAAATCCAAGTACCTACTTATAAAATATTTCATTTCAAGTTTCGAACCCACGACATGTCGCGCTTACAGTCGCAAGCCTGCGCATTGAACCGCTTTATTTCTTATAATAATATACTTTTGTGACATTACTCAAGAAATATACTCTCTTGAACCGTATGAATTGATACGTTTCAATATTTCATAAGTTAAAGCATTTCTTGACCTCTCCTCGAATACGAGCGATGGTGAGACGCTGTATTTCCGGTCTTTAGGACCGATCTCGTTTTAAATGTACTTACTTACTTTGAAAGTTATATTTGTAGAGAAGCTTAATATTTGTTTTATGCTATCGTTGAGGTACGTTTTATATTTCATATTTATAGCGGGGTAAGAAGCAGGAACTTAATGTTAAGACATTCTGTTACCTACTTCCCACCCAATATTTGAGATTTTGAATTTAACTTAACGCCACGCTATGTAATATTATCAAAATGAAGTAAAGAAATGATAATAATTCATTTCTCTCAATTGGAAATCGAACCTGTTCCACGACGGCATAAAATAATATTTATAAAGGAGCTTAATATTTATTATATTAAACGTTTACTTTACTTTTAATTTTACTGTAATGTTATCAGCAAATATGTGCATACATAAAAAAACATAGTTACATTATATATACCTAAGAAAACTTATAATAATATCTCTTCAAAAGAATATTACAATAAAATATTTTTTATATTGCCTTTAGTGTTTTTACTTACAATTGATGCCATTGCAGCATACCTACTTCAAAAATTCTTGACCATGTGATTCATAACAAATACGAATAAAAAAAAGCCACACAGGCGTGTCACTGAGTACTAATCATTTCATTGAGTAATGTGCTATAGTGTTATCCTGTGCGACCTATGCGATGTGAACTTATACTTTTATACATATAATAAATTTACAATATCCCTAAATAAGAAATATACAAATAAAATTGAGAGTAAAATAAAGATAATATGAAATGATATGCGGAACTCTGCTATAATTATTTTTTTATCATCATTATAGGATAAGCGAGTATTTTGAGGAACTTCAGATATTTAAAACTTCACCCATGGCAGACAATAATTTTCTTGTTAGTTAGTGTTGGTAACAGAGTGTCTTACTGAACGCTATTAGGTTTGCTTAATCTTTCTTAGAATGAGCAGAAAAAGCGTCAAACTTAAGAATATACAAAGTTTTGCCTAAGGTATACTCAAATCTATAACCACAGCTTACGCTCAATCACATTTAAATTGCGAAGCGACAGCGTTTTTACCATACATTTTGATATTTGGAAGCGTTTCGCTATTAACGTTTCGAACGAAAGTTTTTTTCCTTATAGGTACTGCGACCGCGTGTTTTTACTAACTTGGCAATTTCAAGTTGAAAATATTATTTAAGCTGACTGTGGCAATTGATAAAACAAAGAGAAGACGAAAATTACATCTTATAAGCTCAACAAAATGGTGGATTACACATTTTTGCCCCCTACTCTAGGTATCAAAGCAAAGGGTTTGATTTGTAAAGTGAAATGCTTTACTATACACCATAAGAAAATCTTAGGTCAATTTTTTATGTCTCCAGAATACGGAATAAAGTTCCCAGGTTCCCTCTACCTACCCAGCTAAGTGCGGGATCTTAATGAATGTAAAACGTACCCATTTAAACGAATAAAGAAACTTTATATTTGTATTATGACAGGGAAATATTTAAGTCGGCAGAACGTTCGCCAAAAAACTTAAAACGTTTGTAAAAACTACGCTATTATATTCAGTAGCTTTGTAAATATCAGTATCACTAGCTAATGTCGGCTAATGCTAAAATTATAGACGAGGAAAAAAATGTTTTTGCGTCGCCTAATAAAAGCCATAAAGTTTAGAAATACATAAGTTGACAGTCGACTGTAACAGTGAATGTAATAATTCGATATCCACTCAAGGTGATAAATTATTTTCATTTTCCTGCCCTGGTAAACACAGTGCGGCGTTGAGTTCTGTGACTCAACACGCAATATCACGAATTCCTTGTGTTGTCTTGTCACTAGATCTTTTTACCTCCCCTGCTATATGTGAAATACGAAAAAAAAAACAATTATTCTTCTTTATACGTAATTTATTATCAATCAAAATACCTTCGATAAAATAGTCTAAATTACTCCCCCACTTCGAAATGATCACGTCACTAAGAGAAATAACTTCATTAATACTACTCCAGCCTAAAACTCTATGGAAATCAGAAATAGAAAGGAAAACTTTCAATTAAACTTGCAGCTAATTGTTCTTTGGGCAGTTCGCAAATAAATCAATGTCTTGACAAACTCCCAAGTTGCTGCTGAAAACATACTTTTTCCTGTAGAACTAAGACCAGTAGGTCCTTTGGGTATCTTCGGGTTAGACATTAGATAGTGTGAACTTTTGCTATTTCTATTAAAGTTAAGGATTTTCTTAAGTCTTTTCAATGTAAAGCTATGAGGATGAAAGTTAAAAAAAGGATATTAGAAAAATTGTTGCTTCTCCTCCTATGTCTTCCAGTGAATGTCCCTTAAGAATTCGAAGATTAGCCTAGACAAACAGAAAGACAGACAGACAAAAAAATTAAGGCTTAGGTTATATATTATATTTGTCAAACATAGGTAGGTACTGTATGAATTTCACAGGGCTCAATGGAGAGACTACCAAAACGTCTGTCGCCGACGACTGCCATAATAATGACGTGTTACCGTCACGTGGTGCGCAGGTGACAGTTTAACTGTTTGTAGTTAGTACTGTCCATGTATGTAAGTATGACGTTCATACGGTCAGTATGAAATGACCGAGTGTATGAATGATGAGTTTATAAACGCATACACTAGAATATTCTCCACGGTCCTCTGGGCAATAAATGCAAGCACAATACAATTTAATTTGCCCCCACAGGTAGCTGACTACTACAAAATGCTTTCCAAACTACAGAGTCCATTATAACTTTAAATTCGGATAGACGAGTCTTTTGGAAAGTCCTGAACTCGTATGCAATATCAATTTATGAATAATCGACGTATTTTATTAAACTAATCCAAGTCCAAAAACGAGTGAAATAAAGCATGATTTGAATGAATGTTCCTTTAGTGCGTAATGTTATTGTTTTTTTACCTTTACGCTGTATGACGTACACAATACGATAGGCAGAGGGACTCTGGTGTTGAGTTTTATTGAGTGGTGGAACTCAAGGCTGCGATTTGGCCCGATATTAGAACAATGAAACGAAAATATATATTTTTTTAATTCTATTAAACCCACAGTTGTCGCTTCTACGAACGCTTGTGACCCTGCGTGTGCTTATAAATAAATATTTACATATCTATTACATATTATGTTATAGTTAAAAATGCCCCAAAAGAGCGTTAAACCTACGACTTTTTTACCACAATAGCTCGGAGAAAAGAAAAGCATTATAAGTTCTAAAGGTGCAATACTGCCTGTCGCATCAATGGACCTGGTCTTTTTACCTTCTCTGCAGTATATGGGTACATGCCACAATAATACGCTGTGATTCCACTGGCTTTGGTAGCTTTGAAATAATTGGTTTTCTTAGTATTTCATTTTATATTTAATTGAATTTTTGCCAGTCGTGGCACCACAGAACACAAGCGTGTGATTGTAAGCGCGATAGGTTGCAGTTTCGATTCCCACTTGAAGTAAAGGAATAATTCATATTTTGATTTCCTCGCTCTGGTAACGAGGCACAACGCGGCGTTGAGTTCCCTCACTCAACACGAAAAGTAAGAAACGGACTTGTCTGTCCTAATGAGAACTGAGTATCTTAACACTAGGTTCTCAGGATAGGATTCCTGCACATATAATGCATAAAGATATTTTAAAAATAATAAAAATAGATAGTACCTAGATAATATTAAAAATAATAAAAAAATATTTGTTTCTTGTCTTATTTCCTTTCATGTCTACACATACCCTACATAATTGTTTTCATTATTTCTTTTAAGTATGTACGCTTACAAATAAATAAAAAAAAATATTTGGCGAAAGAGCGGTAATCTCAGGAACTAGTCGTATTGAAAATTTATTTTTGTTGTATTGTCCATTTATCTAGGAATGCAGGCTATAGGCGCCGGGCGCTTAAAATGAGTTATCAGATATTTTTTGATATCTTGTACTCAGATATTCCTCAGAATCCTAAGATATTTTTTGACCATTGAAAGCTGTAGGTATACTATAGTACATAAACAAAACAGGCAACTCATACAAATGTTTACAATTATCTATGTCAGTCATTGCTATGTAGTTTAAAGAGTATTTTCTATTTTTTATTTTTCTTTTTATTTTCATGTAGTCGCTGTAGCTGCATCGTGTAACGTATCAACAAAGTGCTTTCATTTGCATTCGATTTTTCGATATATCGCGTAAAATTTTAAAAGATTGCCCTACGTGAGGTAGATGTAAAGTAGCGAATCCCAATATATACCCGCTTTTTGTCACCTTTCAGATTTTTTACGCACCATGCTTTTGACGACCAAAGGAAAATAAGCTTGCTTGCTAAGCCTGTGAGTTCAACTGTCGGGTTTTTGGATGTTTTGTGTGAATGTCAACCACAGTTCCATATATTCACTTTTTTTTATCTTAACGCTGTATCCTGCATAAACCTGATACTTAGATTTCTTGTTCTGCCCAAGAGGCACGCTGCGGGATATCTGTTCTCTATCCAATTTTCGAGACATTGTGAGTTGTACGTAATTTACTCTTCCAAATGGAAATCGAACGCACTATCGCAAAACCAAAATCATTGTCTCGAAAATTGGCGTATAGGTTTCTTCTACCTACCCTTCCTACCTACCTTCTACATGCGGGATAAAGCGTGAAACTAATTTAACTCTTAGTGGGTCGCTTAAGTTCCCCACCCAGTATGCAAAATCTCTAATAGAAAGTGGAAAACGCAGTGTCTTATCACTCAGGTCTCAGCCTATCCCACAATGGCGGTAGATGGAAAAAATAAAACAAAACACTAAATAATAATTGTCTCGCGGTCGCCGCGTTTGTACCTGCAGAACACAGATAGTGCAATACTGGCATCGTCACTACCGATAATGAGGCACCATTCACAGAAATCACTCATGTGTTTCATTCTTTTGATATTTTTTTTATCTAACGGCGCAATTTCTTAGAGTGAATTTTTAGTATAATATTTAGTATTTTATTCTATACTAGTATAACTTCAATACAATAAAAAAGCGCTTTATATTTTATGCTTTGTTTTTATTTATGTAAATAATAGTATTAATTACTTTCATTAAATGGAAGCCAGTTGAGGCCAGTCGCGAAACATGGACACAAGCTGTAGCGCATACGCTATAGCCTACCTCGATAAATGGATCTAACGTAAAAATTACAATGATATTCGAACCAGTACTTTCTGAGGTTAGCGCATTCAACCAAACAAAATTTTCAACTTTGTAATATTAGACTCAATATTAGGCTCCTCCTGCCTACTCTGCAGTAAGAAGCGTGAAGCTGAAAAACTTCTAAGATAAATCCATTGAAGTCGAAGTGTCTGAATTTAAGACTACCTAATTTGTAACAAACCAAGAAATCTATGTTTTAGTCTAGGATTATTGTGGTGAGAAGGCTTGTATAAGGTATTAGAAACAATCCAGTAAGTATAACTAGGTTTATTTGTTTATAATTACTATCGTTTGTCTACGGCTTACTCAACACGCAATGTCTCCAGAACTCGGCGGAAGGTGGGGAAAGGAGGTGTCTTAATACTAGATTCTCCTGTTCCCTCTGCCTTAATATAATGTTAAAAAAAATCTACGGCTTCGCCCGCCGTGTTGATTGGAAGTTTTATGATGAGTACTCTAGGAAAATTTAACCTTAACGTGCTGTAATGTATAACACAATGCTACATATGACATATAATAGGTACTATAAAATTTCAGTAATACACTAGAAACGTACCATCGTCTTTACTTTTCTTATTTTTACATATTTTATGTGTGTCTACAGAAATTATTTTGTATTTCTATCTTTTCTTCTAAAAAGCTTTTATTTTAAACGACCTTAATGGAGAAAACATTGAAATAATAAGGTAATTTGCTACAAAAATCAATACTAAAGGGAATTTTTGTTCTAAAAACGAAAATCAGGCAAATAGCCTGAAGGCAAAAATGTAACGAGATCTCTGGTTTAGACAATAGAATATATTAGCTGTTTTTTTATCTCACTGAGAAAAGACGAGAGAAGTATGTTTGTGTGTTGGAATTCATGGACTATATAAAGCAATGTTCAATGACTTTAAAGTAGTAAAGAGGACACAATAAGTAGTGACTTGGTTTTACTAGGTCCGATTGTAACCGTGATGTTTATGGGTTAGGCCCTTTCGGTGAAGATGATTATAAATTGTTTTTTTCCCTTTGATACACGCAGCGCGGTATTGAGTTGCGAAACTCAACACACAATGTCTCAAAAATTGAATGGAAAGAAGAAAATGGAGTGTCTTGACACTAGACACTAGACAGATAGAAATTTATATACTCAAACGGGAAAAGGCGTAAAGCAGTTTTTTTTAACTATCTATTAATTATAATATGTACTTAAGCATAATTTTTGTGACTTAGATCTTAGACTATACCGCTCCTTAAAGTTAATAACAAAACCATGAATAAACGCCAGTGCTAAATTAGGGTACACAACGTATTGACCCACAGTAAACTATCGCAAGATTTGTTAGCACAGTACAGTATAATTAATGGGGCTGGTCGGACTTGTGGGAGCCTGAGTAAGCCAAGACTGCGAGAACAGCCTTTGATTGGTAACTCGGTGTACCAATGTTTTCACCCTAATTGAATAACTGAAGAGTTGCCAAGATTTTTTTTTGAATTCTCAAATTGGCCCCAGAATTTTTTGCGCCCGACGTTTGGATTGTTATGTTACATTTACACATAAATTGCTTTGATGGGAACTTATTACGCGAATGTGGGACGCTTTTTTGCTGTAACGTAATAAATTTGTGCCTTACTAAAAAATATAGACATTCGTTTCTAAACGATTCAAACCAATTTAGTTAATATCTTTGAGTAACACATAAAATTGGTAATTTTATTTATCATAGTTCCGAGTTCCCAATATTTTAACTTGACTTTTTAACTATTTTTTCTAGAGTTAACGTGACTAGTTTTTTGTGCTTAAATATATATACTTGAACCGGTCACTGTTTTTGAATTACATCGTATTATATATTAGTGAAGAAAAACGAGTTTAAAAAATGTTGGACTTGTCCAGAGAATGATAATATATATAATATAGCGCATTAGTAAGTGGCAAGATAAAATGAGGGAGCTCACGATTTAAAAAACACAATGTCAATGATACTGGAGGAAGGTCGCGTACAAAGCGTGAGGGCTCTTCAGAGAGTCACCTACTCTCTCTATAGAAGAGGTTGATTTAAGTGCAAAAAAATTTAAAGATTGGACGCCATCGTGGCCAGTTCGGAACATATTAATTATAGACATGATGGTTGGAAGTTCACTTTATAGGGGTAGACAGAGGTAACCTAGTGTTAAGACACTCCGTTAACCATTTTCTTCAAAATTTTCGAGATATTACGTGTTCAGTGGCAAATCTTAACGCTGCGCTGCTAAAACGGGAAAAAGAAAAATAATTTAAATATTAATTAATATATCTCCAAGTGGAGATCGAACCCACAAACGTGAAGTTTCAGTAGTAGTAGGTAGTTTTATGATACATGTAAAAATTGTCAATGCACTAAACGATTATAAATATAACAGCACCTACTTCAAACGTATTGTTTATTGTTTTATCATACCGGTATCTATTCAGTGAACAAATATAGAAAAAAAATAGTAGTAACATTGTTTGAAATGGTGGAATAATAGATACGAAATAAAATACCGCAATCAATTTGTTTACAAATGTATATTGTGAGAGGCTGTCGGTTTCACACTCGAAGAAATGAAATATTTATTATTTTCATACCTCGCTATGGTAACGACTCAAAGCGGGGCGTTAAGTTGCGTCTTGGGTGGAAATTTGTTACAAAATGGTTTGGGTTCAAATCAAATTTGTTTTTTAGTTATTACTTACGTTTTTACGTTCACTCTTCATTCCGCTTGTAGTAATTGTAAGATTCGACATTTCTTAGAGTCCGAATTCATAACCGTCACGTCGTCAGTGTCTCCTACTACACCAAGGCGCGACGATAGCCGTCTTCACCTCGACCGTTGAATAAATTTAACTCATAACAAAATAACAAAAGACTCGCTATTACCAACAATTTTTTGAGCATTTTCTTTCCTAAATGAGCCCACAGCAACATCGAGTGCGTGTAAGTGGGTAGGAAAATGACACTGCTATCGCATCTTGAGCACGCCGCGCCGAAAGGACCCTCGAACATTTGATAAGAGAGGAGCTAGATCTATTGCTCGAGTATATGATGTATATCGTAGGCTGACCCAATTTCACCTTATTACAGTGTATCTATGAAGTTATCGTAGAGTCCGATGAGGACAAATATCTTAATATTATGGTATATTTTTTGATAGATTATACGGGAAGCAGCTTTAAGGGTGAAGATCATTGGTTGTTACTTTAATTGTTCATTTTGGCTGGTAAATAAACTTCTCTCGGTCTTTTAAGTATTTCTTCTTTTGAGTATCAAATTGTTTACTCAAATATTAGTATAGTAGTTCATATGTACAGCGACATCGGCAGCGGCTTATGAATACGAGCCTGTGTTTCCAGGTTCCCCCTGCCTATCCCGCAATGTGCAAAATATAACGTGAAGCTAAAAAAAATTGTTGACAATACCCGTTGTAGTGTATGTTTAATTTGTCTAATTACTAATGATGGATACGTTTAAATTTCATTCAATTTTATTCTCGTTATCATCAAGCGGCCGATCGGGCAAGGGAAGGCATTAATTTATGCGTAAAGTGGAAAAGAAATTATAATAATGATATTCCTTAACTTTAGCATATTATTTCCTTAACAAAAGATATTATTTCTTCTTTTTTATTGTAACTTAATCGATTAACATAAAAATACAAACGAACTATGTACCTATTATAGTTCTAAGGAAAAAATAATAGAAAAACAGAGACAAGGTGTACTGTAAATGTGACGGTTGTGGGGTTTAATCCCCACTCGAGGAAATGAAATAATTAATATTTTAATTTCCTCGTTCTGGTAACGAAGCAAAGCGCAGCGATGAGTTCCGCCACTCAACACTGGAGACATACTGGAGAGTATTCGGCGAAAAGAGAGAAACAGTAATGTTTTAATGACAATGAAGTGTCTTAACACTACGTTCCCAAGGTGTCTCTGCCGCGTGAAGCTATAAAAAACCAACATACCTTATATAAAAAACTGTGGTAGGTATACGCATACGAGGGGCGCGAACCGGACCTTAATTTTGACTCGCTGCGCTCGCAAAATCCCGGTAGGTTCACATGTTGAGCGAAGGGAGAAATGTTTTTTTTAATTTTTTAAAAAAATTTTCGCCTAAAACCATGTACGTGGTCATATCTATATGTTTGCATTTTTCATCTCAATCGATCTAACCGTTTGAGAGCCTATTAGTGGCAAAGAGTGTAAAAAGTCTCCAGTAGAGCGTCTCCAAGTCTCTAGTCTCAATAATTACTAATATTAGCATAACTTTCCTACACATTTTTTTTAAAGTGCTAGTAGAGTGGTTTTAAGTAGACGGCAAAATGACACCACCTATCATCATTGGAGGACGCTGCCCTAAAAGTGGCCCTCGATTTGATAAGGAAAGAGCTAGTATTGCCTATACAAGTACACATTGACCCAATTCACTTATTATATTTTCCTGATTATTTATTGTAACCTTGTTCCTGACAATGGAAGGAATAATGCAGTAGGTATGATATGTTACTGCGATGTATTATTATTTCACTATTTATTATAGATTTTACGCTATTTCCCGCATATGGAAAGTTAAGGTGAGGGAACCTAGTATTACGACACTCCGCTCCCAACTAACTCCTTACTAACTCCAACGGGGGAATTTTTATAATTATAATAAAATTTGCGAAGTTTGTTTAAAACTTAAGATAAAGCGAAACGTTAGTACAACTCTATATACTTATCTGTCAAAAATAGCGAAAGTTTATGAGTATAGGTATAGTCTAGAAAATATTTTCACATTAGTAACAGGAAAAAGTCCTTATTTCATTTAAATTAGATATGTATTTTTCACATTCTAGAAAAGTTAAGAAAAAACTATCCTTAGGATACTTGTTTCTCTTTCATTTTAAACGTCTAATATCGCCCACAAATTAACAACACAGTCGTATTTTATACTTTTATTCTCCACCTATACCATTTACTTCAGATTGGAATTTTACGTATACTCTAAAGCATTTTGGTAGTAAATAGTCCTTTCCATTTTATAGCATCTGCTCTCTCTAAGGGCATTATATTGAAACAATAACAAGATGCACTAGGGATGGAAATTAAAGCCTTGTAGTATTATAAATGACTATCGACACAAACGTGGCTTTGCTCGCCATAACTCATCGTGATAAATATTATAACTAAATTATAATAAATCTTAATACAATTTGTTGCCTATTGTTATTCAGATGTATAAGCTACATCAAATTTCATCTAAATCCGTTCAGTAGTTTTTGTATGAGAGTGGAACAAACATCTAACCTCACAAACGTTTACATTTAGAATGTTAGGAAGTTGGATGGATAGGATAAGGAAATAATAATCGATAATTGCTGTAAAAACAAAAGATCGTCCCATAACTTAAGTATTTAGTTAAAGTATAAAAAAACACTTGTAGAAAATGCAAAAAAAGAAATGCGTAGAAACAGTATGTGGTCTCTTGCATTAAATGCAAGAGACCACAGCTTAAGCAAAGCTTAAGGACTTTTTATCTCAATTTTTACCACTTTCAAACAAAAATCTGTAAGTAAAAGCTGTTTGGGATGCTTTTATTATTGATGCTATAGTGGCGCAGTTGGATAACGACACATATGCGACAGTTTTGGGTTCAATATCCAATTGAACAAATACAAAAATCGAAGCAATTAATTGTTGTCATTAGCGACGCTTAAACGCGGCGTTGAGTTCCGCCACTCAAACGTAGAGTATCTTAATACTAGCCTACCCTTCTTATTTGCGGGTATAAAATTCCTAAAGCGGTGTTTTTTAAAATTTTACTTGAATTTACGTATAATACTTTGTTGGCTAATTTACTAAAACAAAGTAAACATGAAACCGTTATTGTGGAACATTTGCTAGCTTAATGCATTATTTAGTCATAGTAAGTAATTGGTATATGTTTTAATAATTAAATTATAGTTTAAATGTTATATATTTGTATAGATACAGATTTAGTGTATAAAATAATATAGAACGTTAAAAAAACTGAAGTGACCTCTTTCGACACAACAATATGGTCATTGAAAGTGCATTAATTCATTCCCCCGAGTGTGAATTGAACCCGCAACCATTGTCGTTTATGGTCACGAGGCTGCAGCGTCAGCTGTGCCGCTACGGCAACACGCATAGTGATAAACGCACCATACAAAGGCGGTCATCATATTTGCTCAACTTTTGAAAACTACGTATTGTTTTGATTTTAATTAATTAATATCATTATAATTAAGAATTAATTTAAAGAATTTTTACTTAGAAAATATATATATACTATAAGTCTCTCGCAATAATGGATTAGGGATTCCTAAGTGAGATGTCCCGCTCCCGTCCAATATCTGTCAATGATATTTCGTGAATTATGAGCTATAGGACGTCGCTGTGGGACGGCCACATTCTTCATCCTAATATTCTTAAAACATCATCATCATCTGATCAATCAATGTTCATCTTAATATTTTTAAATATAATATCTAATATTATATCTATTCCGTTGAGGCCGTCGTAGCGCAGCGGCACAAGGGTGTGATTGTATTTGGCAGAAAGTGGGGAACGGAGTGTCTTAACACTAGATTCCCTCTGCCTACCCTGCGGGATACAACACTGCATAAAGCTGATTTTAAAATATATAAATTTAAAAAGCAAAACGAGCTGCTAAATGCCATTCTTTACTAATAACAAAAATATTCTGCTTCATTGACAAACTTATTCGAATATTATTATTTAATGCCATTGTGTTGAATAAGTAAAATGTTCCACTTTAAGTCATAATTGTAGTGAAAGTAATTCAGACAACAGATTAATATGTAAAATATCAAAAAAATTCTACTTTAGAAACAAACAACATAAATTATTAATAGTTTTAATATTAGTATTTTACCTCACAATTTAAAAAAAATATACTAATTATTCTATATCAGAGTTTGGCTAAACGCAAATGTCAGGACTTTTACTTGTTCAAATTGGATTTTGAAAAAAAATTATTTTCGTTGTACGAGTACAGTCCATTTATTAAAGAAGGCTATATGGCATATATCCCGCCGAAATCGGAAGTAAAAGTTAGTATATTATAAATATGATAGTATTTAACAGATCGCTGTGATCACGACGTTAATAATGGCCCAAAGCTACCGTTTATACTCGTACTATAACCCCCGTAGAACTATAAATCCGCGTCAGTGTGTAATGAATCATGATGTATTTTACTTGCTATTGGGAATATCTAATTGGTTGAAATACAGTGTGGAACTATTATTATAGGGCTTAAATATTTTAGGCAATTCAGATGATTTTATGATAAAATCAATATAATTTGGTATTTGTTATTATGTTTGTGTTTTAGTATACATTTTCGAGTTATTAATGAAAGAATGTATTGGTATTGGTATATATTGAAAGTACCTACCCAAGTTTTATATAAAAGATAAAAATATATATTATAATAACTGTATTCTGCTTACAACAATATAGAATACTGTTAAAACCAGCATGATCAATGCTGCGAAATGTAAACTCAAATATAAAGAAATAAACAGAAAAAAAGAGTGACCCAACTCTAGATTCCCTCAATCCTTAATAACAGGAAAGGTTCATAAAAACAAAACAGTGAAAACTAACATTAAAAACAAATATAAATGTTTGCCATTAGTCTATGAATGCTTAGAGAGTAACGTAGCAAAAATATTTGTAATAGGTACGAACGGTACGAACTCATACTCCTGCATACCGTATGTTTTATTCATTGTTGGCCGTGTAATTTCGTACTACGGCTTTTTTGATGTGAAATTTTCATTTTTTTTATATGTAAATTGTAAAAAAAACGTCATATTCAAACTTGAAAGTATGTACGTATGGTGAACGCGTCAGCTTTAACTACTCTTGAAGAGTGGAAGACTTTTTTAATGTAGGTATAAACAAAAGATTTTTTATCTGTTACGTATACAGTATGTTTAATGATGTAATTTTTAATATATAAAAAAAGTTCAGGCAGAAGTCTAGTTATATATCGCTTCGTTTTTTTTCTATGTAGTGACTGTGACTTAATCTTAATAATCAGTACTTGCAAGAAATAAAAGTAACTGCAAATCGCTTTCGAACGTAGTACTATTTTATCACATTTACTTTTGTTAATCAAAGTCTAAAACGTAGAAAACAAAAAAATATAATAAATAAAAACCATTTCATCCTGCGTTTATAAAATAGTATGGATATTGAATATTTCTTCCGCGCCGCAACACTCAGTAATAACTCGCTTTGAGACAAGAGTGCAATAATGGCTCTTTTTTCAATAGGAACAATCCATTTACAGTAGTAACTTTAATATCTAAAGTGCCTTCAGACGTCTGCTTAAACAGTGGTTTTTGTACCTGGACGTAAATATTTTTTATTCTTGGACAATTTGAAATATTATAAAACTTTATCTTTAAGCTTTAGCCCTCTTATACTACTCTAGGTAGACTATGAAAATCTAATGTCAAGACACTTCGTTCTCTGCTTTCCAAGTGGCGGAACTCAAAGCCACACTTTGTTCTTACCACAGCGAGTAAATTAAAATTTTAATTTCCGTCACTCAACACGCAATGCTTCCATAATTTGGTGAAAAGAGGGGAATATAAATGTCTTAATAGAAACAGAGTGTCTTAACATTAGCAAAAAAAATTCATTCTCATGAGTAGCGATTAAACCTGTGATCGTAGCTTTTGCAGTTAGATATTGTCGCTGAGCAACATGATAGCATCTACACTTAAAGTCATAAAACACAACTAGTATTTATTTTATAAAAGTTTTCTATTTAAGTTTTTATCTGAAATTCTGTAGCAAAACGAATAGTTAAACAACCTCACGTCAAAACAAACAAACAGTTGAAAAAAAATACGTTGTGTAACATTGATTTCCATTTTAACTAACTTCGAGCTCGTATAGTGAAAATACTCGTAAAGAGTGTCTAGCTGACTATTCATGCTTAGGTGAATGAAGATGAGAAAGACGCATACAGATAGATATATATACAGAGAGGCCGTGAGAACCTAAGACCTAGTGTTAAGACACTCCGATATCCCGTCCAATTTTTTGCTACCAGAACGAGAAAATGAAATAATTAATTCCTATGAGTGGAAATCGAACCTATAATCGTCGTGTTTAAAGTCAAACCGTTGCAAGCCAGCCCTCCCTACCGTTGTATCACGAGGATCGATAATGATTATTCCACTTAAACTCAAATAATAATGTTTTTTTTTTCAAAGAATTTACTAATAAAAATATGCATTATTAAAATCGATATATTGCAACACAATCTTTTAACGTATTTTATTTATATCAATGTGTAAACAGTTTATCAGTGTTTATCAAATACTTTATTTTACCCACGCTATTTTAACCCATGCAGTGTTAGAAATAAGTACAATTTTGGTTTATTCGTTTTGTTTAATAAAGTATTAAGGTAAAGTCGTTGGGCAGGGCCTTATCTGTTATCAGATTGTATCTTATCATCGACGTATTGATGTGTAGAATATTCACGTACCCCATGAATAACGAAATGCATTTAACCTATTTGTAAAAGAATGAGTCACTTTATTTGTGTTTTTTTTGTTTTTCGTTTGTTTTACTTTACGCTGCATTCCGCATATAACACTGTAAGTGGTGAGAACCTTATGTTAAGACACTCTTTTCCCCCCTTTGTGTGTTTGGTGGCGGAACTCAACGACGGCGCGCCTTTGTCTTGTTTCGAGAACGAGAAAGTTTTGATTTCCAATTCAGAAAGTTTTCAATTCAAACCAGTAGTTTCTAGGAATAGCGTTTTAAAATAAAAATCATAATACGTGTCAAGTCTTAAGCGAAACTGAAGTAGCATGTCCTTATATTAGTGAATTTATGTAATTAATATTAATTTAAACCATTTTATTGTTTTCAGGTAAACACTATGAACTTAACTCACTTGGTCAGGTTAATATTACTGCAAGCTTTACCGTTTATTGAGTCGTACTTTTAAAAGATATGATGCTACATACAAATATACATAAAAAGTGTTAATATATCACACTGTGTAATAAGTATTATTCTAATATGCAATACAAAAGTATAAAGTTATCCTAACCACACTTAAACGATGAACTTAAAAGACTTGAATAAACAATAAAACAATAAATAATACGTAACATCTTGAAGATGGATTTGAATTCAATTCAGCGAAAACCTCAGGTAAGAAGCAAATTGAATCAGTTCAAGATCGAGAATACAATTTCACAACATTTTACCTCTCAATTCGAAACTCGTAAGTAATTGTTCAAGTTAAAGATTTGTTCTACAAGTAATATCTTCTTATAATAATTTATTGCTAAAATTTTGTATTTAAAGAGGCCAATCGTGGCGCAGGGGCACAAGCGTGTGACTGTAAATGTGACGGGTTGTAGGTTCGATTCGCACTCGCGGAAATTAAATATTTAATATTTTCATATCTTTGCTCTAGTGTTGTAACAAAGCGCGTCAACACTCCTCTGCCTGCCCTGCTACATATACTTGGCACTTATTGGCTTAATGACACTTAAAATGTATCATATATCATACATATCTCTCTCTAATTAACACAGGCAACGTAAAAGCCACAGATAAAATTAAGTTTTTATATTATCAACGCTAAAAAATTAACAATGTTTCATAATTATTAATTTACTTAAAACACAATCTATGGAAATCTATTTGTAATAAACAAAGCCACAAATGGCAGCAACAATTAAGATAGCCTCACCCTTTAACCTGCTCTCGTTAACAGTTCTACTTTATAGATATAGGTTTGAAGGTTAGTTAGATTGCAAATGACTTGAGACGTACTCGTTAGTGATAAGAAAATTAAAAAAAATACATATATTTTCTTTAGCTTCACACTGTATCCCGCACGTAGTAGAGTACCCTACTGGCATAGGGTAGCTGAGAAACTAGTTTTAAGACACTCTGTTCTCATTAGGACTTCCGTTCTGCAGGTTCCACCAAATTCTAAGGCATTGTGTGCTGAGAGACGGAACTCAACGTCGCGCTTTGCCTTGTTTCCAGAACGTGAATAAAAATATTTCATTTCCCCGAGTAAAAATCGAACCCACAACCGTCGCTTTGCAATAAGACGGCTGCAATTATACATCCTTACCTATTTAGTAAGTATATGTGTTTTTGGTGCGTTGAAATCTTAATTTCTCAGAACATTAAATTACGTAAGGGACAATGCCAGTGTGGGGACGGCCCAGTGTAATTTATTTGTTTTTTGAATACACAAATTAATTTCTACATATTACAATAAATCTTGCAAGTTCCCTTTATAGATGGCGGGGCTTCGGCAAAGTTTTATTAATACCCTCGTTAAATTCTATTTGCGTGAGTGTCCCTTTTGTTTATAACTTTCAGTTAAATAAATAGTTTTCGTTGTAAGTTTAGAGTTAATGGCGTTGAGACGTGTCTCAGAGTGTGAATGTAAGGTTCAGTTCAAATTTAGAGAAGTGACTTTTTTAAATTTATTGTAGAGACTTTTAATTCTGGAAATAAGTAAGGTTTCAATACGAAATAGAATTTCTTCATATAAGTGTAACTAAATTTATACACTACTGCAAATACTAAAACAACATGTTTTTGTTATTTTAAGCCCATTTCAAATAATTTGCGTATTGTTTGACTGGATCATTGTCGCGTTTTGTATAACTATACCAATAAGAATAAAAACGGATTATAGCTTAACGCTTTTTCCCGTATAGCAGTGCAAGCTGAGGGAACTATTCATATGCGATAGTGTTAAGACACTCTGACCGCACGCTTTTCCACTGCGTCACGACGGCCTTAATACAATAAACACATAAAGCAGAAAATATCCCTTTCCGTATTTGAACAGCGTAATTGAAAGTTTAGGTAGACCGCAAGGTCAACGTATGCTTGTTCAAATAAGCAATAAATCTATTGTCGTATTTTAGCCTGTAGGAGATTGAAACCGCAATTCTTCGGGGAGACCAAGTTTTGCGCAATGCTTCCAAATTGTCAACAAATTGGATTATCCTATAGTATGTGTGTTGGTTTTGGTTAAGTATTGGCGATATTTAAATTATTTTCATCAATCGCTCTGATAGATATAGCGCGGCGTTGTATTCCGCTACTTAACACGCAATGTTTTTAAAATTGGGCAGAAGTTGTGAATGAAGTTTCCCATCACTGTGTTTCCTTTACCTGCCTTGCTAAGATTGTGATAAAGTCTGAAGGTAGAGAAAAATAAAAGTGAGAAATCACTTTCTTTACTATATATTTTTTGATGATTGAAACCGCAATTCTTCGGGGAGCGCAAGTTTTGCTCAATGCTCTCCAAATTGTCAACAAATTGGATTACACTGTAATGTACGTACGTCGTGGTTTGGGTTAAGTGGAGAATTGTGGGATTGAGCTTTTTGTTGTGGCAAAATGAAATAAAAAGTAAAGCTTAATAATAGTTCTCATGTTTTATCTTTACGTGAAGTATTCGTGCGACTACCTCAGTCGTGGTACAGCCGCGTAGTGTCTCGGTAAAAAAAATGCAACGGTTGTGGGTTCCATTCCCAATCAAGGATGACGGGTTCTCGCGATGATGACGACCATTTAGTGCGTAATGTCTCACTCTATATACTAGCTTGTACTATAACGGGTCTCTTAAATTCTAGAAACAAGCAACCTGTTAACTCTTTATTGCTTTAAGTTAAAATCACGGAGTTACGGGATGTTCCGGAATACTTCAACTAACTTAGTTATAAAGAATTGTGCTTAAACCAGGAGAATTTTAATAAAATTATATAAAAAGATATGACGCTCTAGGTGAAACTTAATTATATATGTTGATGATATCTTAAAAAATTGTTCTTTTTTGTTTTTCTATTTACATCACCCGAACTGGTAGGAAAAACGCAATGTTTAGTTTCACTACCCAACATGCACACTATATCTTAAAATATTGGGAATTGTGAGAAATGTAGTGTCTTCTTAACATTAGGTTCCCTCTGCCTACCCTGCTGTACAGGGGATACAGTGTGGAACAAAAAAGAACTGACCTCGTTTCTAAAATATTTGCCAACAACACAAAACCCTGTTATTGGGCCAATAGCTACAAACGCTAGAATGATTCAGAATAGACATAATAAATATTTTATGAACGTAAAAAAACGAAATGTATGTCGCATTCTCTAATGTGAAGCTAAAGTCTCTTTTCCATTAAAAATCTGGCAAACTAAGCAGTGTATTGTTGTAGCAGTCCAGCCTTTGTGACATGCGATCTGTTATACTTTTATTTATGTATGTATGCCTGTGTATAACACATTTGTAGCCATCTCATAAACTTAAATGGGATATACTTATGTCATATTGTAACATGTAGGTAGTTTAGTGTTCTTGTTTTCATTTCATGGAGAGAACATAGTGATACATTTTCTGGTTTCTTATTTAAATAAATATAATGACTGGCGAACATACTGTCGTACTATAACTCACTAGTTCCCACCCACTTAACGCCTTATTCTCGAGGTACTGCGTGTGTAGTGTTTTCTACCTTTTACTTGTTACGAGAGCAATGAATGAAAATATTAAATATTCATTACCCTGAGAGGGAATCTTATCTGATCGAACAGTTAGACGTATGTGCCACTGCGCCACTACGTTCTCTAACAAGGTTATTTAACTATATGAGTATTAGTAATATAAGTATTTTCTAAATAGTCTTCCGTTGTGCACTAACAGTCTGACAGACGCCATACTACCGACGCCATACCTTTGTGCTGGAGCTAAATAAAGGACATTTAGCTATTGCGCAAAGAAAGCTAAAAAGCATTATATGCAGACTGTTATTCTTTTAAATGAATAAAAAAACGGAATATAACGGTAAAATTACGGAAAATAAAAATGAAATAAACAACGAAAAGAAATTGAAGAAACAAGGTTGCGAGTAACTACTTGTTCAACATGGAAACTCTTTTATTAATCGCACAGGTGTTAACGTTATTTGACTCATTACGACTGATTCACAATTATCGTTGTGCTTGTTGATATTTGAAACCTACAGTTTTGTAATTATATTAATGTATATTTATTTATTTTACCTTTTTTATGATTTTGTATATTTTATTTTATAAAATTTTCTTAATACTGTGCTCAAAGTCAACCGAGGTCTCCTCTTGTATCTTTTTTTTTATTGCCTCACTTTTATTACATTTTATAAAATTGTATTTGATATAAGTAAATAGACTAATTAAATACTTGAGTATTGAGAACATTAAAACTTTAGGGGTATTTAAACGTGGAATTAAATGAATGAACTTAAATAAGTACCGACGAACCTACTTTATCCAATTTAGTTTACATTAAAGTTGTCTTTTACAATATACCCATTCGATTTTAATAGATCATAAACTTTATATAGATTTATGGCGTACTTCATTCGATGGTGCATATTTACATGTGTCTATACTACACTACTGTTGTAAAGCTAGCTTGCTAATCTTAAGAACTAGTTGCTCGCATTGAATCTTTTTGTGTTGAATAGTCCATTTATTAAAGAAGATTATAAAATATATTACGTCAATAACTTCGATGTAGCTCGATGTTTCATAAAATGAGCAACTTATAAACCGAAATCGATTTTGAGATGCCGTTTTCGAGATTACGGATTTACGGCATCGAAACAATTTATTGCTATAATATAACGTTATTTGTTAGTTAATACAATTAATACTTTTATAATATTAGTCTAGATGAAGAATTACAGCCAGACCATATTTGGTGTTGTATATTTTCACCATAAATGTTAGAAAAATCTTTAGAATTTTACCAACTTTTATAATTAAATATTAGACACCAATTACAATACATTATAACAACAAAGAGACAGACAGTATCATATATGTTTAACCGAAAAATTGTCAAATTAATCTTTTATATAAGTTTCTTGGCTTCATCTATACAGTCGTATGCCAACGCCAATGCGTAAGATCTTTCTTTATGGCGAAACATAAATCCGGTTGAAAGCTTCCAGTAAACCCCATTGTTCCTTCAAACACTCGAGGAACGCGAATTTGGATAAGTTGTGATGTTAATATTATGAACAGGACGTTTGCAATGCTAACAGGCTTAAGTTATTTTTGTAGGCTGTGGTTGCGGTTTGAGCGCGGCGTTGAGTTCCGCCACTGAACAGGCAATGTCTCGAATATTGGGCGGTGAGTGGGGAACGGAATGTCTAAACACTAGGTTTCTTCTGCCGTCCTTGCTGCAGGATACAGCGTGAAGCTATATAAAATGTTTTATTTTCTTTTAATCTGCCCTTCATTATATGTTCGTGTTTTCCTTAGCAGATTTTTTATTATTTGACCATGATATAATTAATTATAAATCAAATTAACATTCATTGTAATTAAAAGTGAATAAACCACTATTTTTTTTTATGTATATATCAGAGTAGACAACGAACATAGAGTTGAGTCACTCCGTTCTCCACATATCGTCAAATTTATTTATATATTTCATAACTTTACTTAACGAAAACAAGATAATAAAAAAATATTAAATTCAACATAATCGTTTCCCTCGTTCTGAATCGAACCCATAGTCATCTAATCAGAGGCTTCTCACTACGAGACGACTGTCTAAACTTACCTGTATAAATATAAATACTAAAACCTACACCGCAGAGCCTGTATAGTAATATAAATTTACTACTCATGGAAATCGAATTCTCTAACTTCCGTGTCGAAGTACTCTTTAAATATAATAAATATGGAATTTTATCGCAACCAATCTCTATAAGTTGTTTGGTGGTAAACTTATAGCAAACTTTGTGCTAGCATATAATATGATATGCTTTATATATTCCATGACCTAACTGAGTTCTCAGAGTGAAATTTTGTTTGAAAGATATTTATTTGTAGGAGAAGATATATTTGGAAAGATCTGGAGAACATACTCATTTGAACAGAGATTGAAGGAACGACATAATATGTACTCGTATCCTGATATGCTATCGATACTTCTACACTTATATTAAAAAGCTGAAGTTTGTTTGCTTGAGTGTTCTAATCTTAAGAATTACTGGGTAGAATAAATAAAAATATAGGTCGTTCGTCGATATAACATTATAACCCATTTGATCATGCAGGCGAAAGCGCAAGCAAAAGCTAGTTAATAATAGTATAGTATAAAATTATGTATACATAATCAAACTGATTTGATCATATTATGTTAAAAATATTATTAGATCTAAGCAACACCTAAGAATAAATAAATAAAAACAAATTAAATAAAGTGGGGAACGTGATGTTCCTACAATACTCCCCAAGGAACAGTATAAATCATAGTGAAATAATGTTATTAATAATATCTTGAAAAGTTATTCTAGGGAATTATGTACATTAAATGAAGACAGAAGTGGCTACTTTATTCTACCTCTATACTCCTTAGTGATATTATAACAATGAGAATATAATACTTCACTTATTATGATTGTTAAGATGATGTCATTAGTGTTTATTAGAATTACTTAGTTTTTATTAGTATTTGTTAGTATAACTTACACGGAGGCCGTGCATTCTCACTCGGGGGAATGACTTATTTTCTAGTAGCAAAGCACAGCGTTGAGTTGCACTACTAAGCGCGTAATCCCTCAAGAATTCGCTGGCAAATGTATCTTAATAGGAACAGAGTATATTAACAATAGGTTTCCCGGGTCTCTCTGCCTTTATTTCTATGTGCCGGATACAGCGTGAAACTAAAAAAAGTATCTTACCATTAGGTTTCATTTGCCTACTGTACTACATGGCAAAAAGCGTGTAGCTGATTTTTAATATTTTATAATTATATTCCATCCAAAACCCGAGCCACATTTAGATTTTTTCAAAGCCGTAACCATAACAATTTCTATGGCAATAAAGCACGCTCATTTATTCTACCTGTCGACTGATGTGGGGTTCGCAAGAAGAAATATTTGATAGTAGCATAAACGTTTTGTACCTTTCGTCCCCTCGCGTGTAATCTGTGGATCGCCGGGTTGATAGTGAGCCGTCTTTAATCTTAGCTTTGTTGGTTGTGGTACAAGTTGATGGGTGTACTGTTTTCTTAGGGTTTTACACTTTTTTGTATAGCTTGGCGTGAAAATTGCGCGTTTATTTGTGTTTTTTTTATATGATCTTTTAGCTTCGCCCTGTATCCTGCACATAGGGTAGGCAGAGGAAACTCGAATTCCTCACTGTCTACTCAATTTTCGAGATATTGCAACCGCGAGATTTGACCTCTTTAAAACTGTGCACGGTTGACGTTTTCCAAGAGCAGCGGGTTCAAATCACAAATTCTAAAAAATATAGTTTAAAATAACTTGAATCTTCCACCCACGCCAAATTATACCTACCCACCCACAACGAACTCGCAGTTTCATTTCCAAACAAGAACGAATATAAATGGTAAAAATAATAATTTCCAACTTTTCCGCATAAAACGCTGAATGCATTTGCATCCACTGAATAACAATTAGGGTTCTACGTGACTTACAAATATAATTATCGGGCATTCAAGATATTATGCTCGAATTAAAGAGATTCTTTAAAATACGTTCTTTTAGATTGAAATTAATGTTTATTTGAATTGGTCTCTAATTGCCTTTTTTAAGTACTCTTTTTATTATTTTGAAACGAGCTAAGAAGGTAATTTCATATATGGCTAGGCTATAGTACGCTTTTGATATTATGTAACTCATACTTTTTAGTTGTCGAGCTCATATTGTAAATGATAGAGAAATACCATTAAGAGTCATTATTAGTAAATAGTGATATTAAAATTCGTAATGAATTTTCTTGTTTCCCTTCTCTCGTGCGTTTTTTTTGAACACGTAGGAGATGTTTGGGGGACGGAGTGGAGTTTATAGCTCCACGTTATTTCCCGTATAGGGTAGGATAGGAAGCCCAGTAATAAGACTCCATTCCTCAGGCGTTGCATAGTAGAAAAGTTAATAAAAAATAAACATACTCTTATAACACTAACAATATTCCAAGCTAAACATTAATACACTTACACTTTAAATTTTAAACCTTCCAAACAATCAGATTACCCCATAAATTTTAAAATGCTACACACAAAACTAAGCTATAGTACGGTCGGCCAGACGTGCCCGCTCTGAAGTTAGCTGTACATTGCTGGCCGATGCGGGAAAGTTCAAAAACCTAAGTTCTGGACGGCCACGACTCGTCGACTGTAGTGCACGGCGTTATGTAAACTACGCTAGCATCGATCGGGTTAGAACCCACGCTTACCGCATTGGAGGTGCCAGCGACCATCACGGCCAGATTTATGACCCTACTTCATTCCACGTTAAGTTATAATGGTACGAGTAAAGTTGGTTGAATTGTTTCCAGTGTTTTATAGCTATAATTTTGTTTGGTTATTGAAATATGAAAATATGAATGAAAAAGCGATATTGTCTGATTATGAACGCGACGTCCGTGGCTTCGACTTCCACACGAGGGGATATGGAATACATTAATTTCATTTATTTGTTCTACTAACAAGACAAACCCCCAGCGTTGAGTTTCGTCGAGACCTAAGGACTAATTATTATTATATCCCCGCCAGGGGTAATGACCCCAAGTGCGATTCGAACTCCAAACCATTACTTAAAGTTAGCCACGACAATCTCAAAAGCTGTTTGACATTTTAAATGAAAATCTTTGACCAGACTAATTGCGTATATTAAGAACAATACATTTTTGAAAGTCCTGCGTTTCGAATACTTTGCAGTCCACCTATTAAAATGTTTAAAAATTGCTAAAATCACATATCTTATAATATTTTACAGAATTCTAATGTAGTCCTAAATATGTTGAAACGAGGACACGTTGTAATATTTAAAAAAAACATTTTATTATCTAATCAAGTATAACAAAAAAACAACATTAGAAAACGAAAATTTATATCCAAACAAATATAGGCGCAAGTACCCTATTAAAGTAATGAGACAATATAAACACGCTCTGTTGCACGTAAACAATTCACTTAATAAATATGGAACGAACTGTTTGCCCGTTAATTGGGCGAAATCACTCAATATTATGTTAGAATTTAGTGACTTAATGTGTTTTTTCAACCCCGAACATTATATATATGAGATAAACTAGGGAAATTAATATTGGTTGGGTATTTAAATTCTTAAATAAGTGTAGGTATATAATTGACAGAGGCCGTTATACCGTTGTTGAAATTTATATAATTTATCGTTTTGTATTCTAGGAAATGCCTGTAATAAACTTTAAACCATTTATTATTTTTTTTACACTACATCTTATTAAAAAAGTGGGGAACGGAGTGTTTAAACTCTCACTAACCGGATCCCTTACCCTACCGTGCTATGCGCTTTTAAATCACAATGATTTTTGCAAAAACAAATTCATTGTTAATATTAAAATTGCAATTAAAAATTGCCCAATTGAGAACATCGTGACGATAGCATAAAAAACTTCATCAATCTATCAATAGATGAATATTTTTTTGTGTACAAATATATATCAACTATTTCTTACACCGTCATGTCTAGTTAAACAAAAAATATCAATGTCAAACACCTATTATTTACTTCAAGGGCGAATAGTTCTGTCAACAGTGCCTATTTTTATGTTATTTTTTTTTCATTTATAGAAATTTAACATAAAAGTACTTTAGAGTAAAATATTTTTAGAAAACTATTAAAAGTTAAAACATAGAGTAACTTAAACCAGCGTATATTGGAAACCGACCAAGCTAGCAAAATCGTAACTCTGACCACTAAGCTATACGTTCTTTACAAGAGAATAGATAAGAATAAGTTGGAGAATAAATAGATATTTTATTTTATACTCACACATTATATAGGTACGTCGGAGAGAGATAACCCACTTCTTCCAACTTGGAGAGTAACGGAGCTTAACGTCGCGCTTTGCCTTAGCAAAGGTAAACGAAAATGTAATCCTAATATATACCAAATATAAAGATATTTGTGGTCTGTGATAACCTGTCACGGCCTTTTTGGTAAAGGTTCTATCAGAGCGATCGATACTTTCTAAATTATTTCTAACGGACAAGGCGATGTAGATACAATACATATTCTCTAGAGGTTTGAATAGGTTAATCGAAAATTATAGCTATTATTCGTTTAGATTACGTATTTTGTATGTATATTTACTCGTATCTCCTAACGTGTGGCCTAGTGGTCTGTGCACTTGGACGGTTTCCAAGAGGCGTGGGTTCGAATCGAAACTGTATACGTTTTCTAAATAAGTAACAGTACTTCAAGCTCTTGAGCTCTGGTATGACGAAAGTATCATCACTCTAGTATCAAGACAAAGCACAATGTTGTATTCCGCTCAATGTTGTATTCCGCTCGAGCCGCTGGCTCTACACTAGGTTCGCTCTACATATCTTGCTATATGCGGGATACAACGTGACCCTAATATTTATATAAAATCTAAACATTAAGTAAAATAATATCTCTTATCAGTTAAAAGTTCAACAGTATCTTACAATACGTATCAAAAAAACTTCTCACTGCAATCACTGACTAGATTTGTAAACCAAAAGTACTCCATAACTTGAAATTGTTCCGTTGTTTTTTGCTGAGCATTGCCCAGACTGGTCACACCGGCTTACTTTAGCACTAACAAAAAGAACTAATATCCTTTTTTTAATACATTTAATTTTAAATCTTATTCTTCTTCTTTTAGAGTTCTAATTTCTTTGAGAGAAAATAGTAATAATTTTGATTGGGTTTCCAATTTTATTATGGAAGAACTAAAGTTTATTTTCCCATGGTGGTTATGGTGATTGTAATAAGTTCATGGTGTTTTGTGCTAGAGTGTAAGTGAAGCTGGTGTATTTATGCCTCTTTACTTGATAGGTGTAAGTGCATGTAGGTTTTTATATCCAGTACAAGGGAATTGGTAATTTTGCTTTGGTTTTTCCAGGTTTTGTTAGCTTGTCGCTATATTCTGCATGTAGCAGGATAGGCAGAGAGACTAGTGTTAAGACACTCCGATTAGTCTTTAAGTTTTAACTCTTTACACGTCCCTCGCAATAATTCTAGGTACGCAGATATGCATCACCCCGTTCTTCATTCTATTAGTTATCCTATCCTATCCTATATCTTATAAAACAAAGTCGCTTTTCGTTTCTGTCTGTTGTTTGTAACTCTTCTTCTTCTAAACCACCCAACGGATCTTGATGCGGTTTTCACCATTAGGTCGAGTATTTATCAGGAAATCTGTTCTCCAAGGCTCCAAAGAAATGAAATTATTGAGTATTTTCTCTGATAGGAACGAACTCACATCCTGTCCCTTTTACAGTCACACTTGGTACCCCTCCGCCACGACTGGACTCATAAAATTAAATAATAATAATGAAATGGCAAAAAAGGATACAGATGGACCATATGTGTATAGAGTTAACAGATTTCAAATAAAAAAGCGGCAGATTGGCGAACTGTATAAGCAATGGTTGTGGGTTGGATTTCCGATAGGGGAAGTGTTTTTTTTCCATTATCATATCCTGATAATAAAGCACGGCGTTGAGATCCGCCACTTAACACCCAAAGGCCCCACTCAACCCCCCACCTCATCATACAAACTTAAAAAAAAAACATAATATTCCCACAATTTCTACATGCGATGTAAGTCAAGGGTATATTTTGAGTCATCGCTCATTCAGTGCAGTGTGAGTGTGACGGGAAGTTCATTCATAAAACTAAAATATTTATGTTATATCCGCTCTGCGGTTTAGTTTTTGTAAATTAACATATAATGGACTTTTTTGGGAAGTCACCAGCTCTCATGTGACTTACAGATCAGTTTGTGCAGTCTTGTGCGTCGTGTAATGTATCTAACGTTTTATAAGCTATATAATTTGTGAAACATTTTAAAATAAACATTTCCATCAAAGAATTCGAACCTTCAATCATCACGTCTCGATCAACACATACCTACAAATTCGTTGCGGTAAATTCAACCCCCAGTCATTTAAAGCACAGTTACATTTTATTACAATTAGTAAACATTCACTTCGTAAGCTTTTTCGAATCGACACTCTACAGCTGGAAAAAGGGAACCTGGCGTTTTTGAGCCTTTCAAACTTTACAGACGAGAGCTTTGACGTGAAAAAAAAGCAGTTGTTAAAATAGTTAAGTAAATGAGTAAGCGATTAAAAGTTAATGAACATTAAAATGTGGTTTTTTGTTCATTTTCGATAAAATAATTGTATTTTACGTATTAATATTATCGATAAAGTGAAAATCAAATAAATATACTTATATTCATAATACGAAGTTACATGCTTCAATTTGCTACTGGATCACTAAAGTTACTAGATACCTATGAAAAACAGGCGCAAGTATCACGCGAGGATTTTTTTTTAAATTAATAATCTATTATTTAATTATTGATGAATGACAAACGCGATGATAAATTAATGTATTCAAGTTTAGATGCTTTTTATGAAGTAAATGTTTGTAAAATAGATATGGACCAAATTATTTTCTGCATAAACACTGGAATGTTAAATAAAATAGGACTACCAATTCATACGACCTGGATCAATTTACCTTCTATGAGAGTGGCGTTAAGTCCTGCCACTCGGCACGTAGAGTCGAAGATTCAGGAGAAAGTGAGAAACGGAGTGTTTTAACATTAGATTTCTGCTATAACTAAAATGTCTCCTTCATGTTCATCATGTTGTTGCTAGACATCCAATATTTGTAGATGGAAAACAGTGATAGCTCAGTTTGGGCCCATTTTAGAAATTTCGTTAATGATAAGACACTCCGTTCCCCACTTTTCGTCGAATTCTCTAGGCATTACGTTCTAAGTGGCTTGAATAGTAATTGAACTCGTGACTATCACGTGTACAGTAAAATACTTTACCATCTATGTTTTGTAAGCTAATCTTATAAATAATAAGAAGATATATAACTCATTATTGTCCCGACGACATTTTAAATTCCAGTTTTAATTAACAGATGATCCTTAACAGCTCTTTAAATTTTAAATGTGTCATTAAAGTTTCATTATAGGGAATTAATGAAGTCAATTCCCATCAATTGAAATAATGGTGTCAGTATAATGTTGTATGATTAAGTGTTATCTTATATACAGTAGTATGTTAAGTGCTTAGTTAACCTTTCGTTTATTTTAAAATCAATGTTTTAAAATCGCGGCGCAGGGGCACAAACGTGCGACTGATTGTGGGTTCGATTCCCTCTTAAGGACAAAAAATATTTATTATTTTTATTTCTGCGCTTTAGTAACGTGGCAAAGCGCGGCGTTCTGTTCTGACTTCTGACACCTAATATGCAGTGCCTCCACTGCACCTCTAATATGCAGTGAATTCGGAGGAAAGTGGGTATCGGAAGTGTCTAACTTGGAAATTGGAACGGAGATAAAACTAACACTAGCTTCCCAGGATTTCCCCGCCTACGCTGCTATACGCGAGAAACTTACTAAAAACATTTGGCGAAAATGTTTCCTAAATAAGACTGAAGCTTACCTGTACCGTAATATTTAACTAAGTACAGGTATACTTATTTACTTTGTAGCTAACCAAAGGCAATTAAGAGAATATTTTAACCAGGCGCTAGTTCAGGTGTTTCAGGTTTTAAAACAAATTAGTTTTCAGGTAGCACTAACAGCGTTACTATATTACGCCTCTAACACGCAATTAAACAAAGTACACAGCTACTATTTAAATATATGTACATTTAACGGATTTTATTCGTATATTACGTAGGTAGTTTACGTTCTTCTCATTTTTGTAAAAATGGAGTATTCACTGTTTCAAAATAGACGATAAAATCTAAAAGTTTTTGATACATTAAAGCGTTATAAATCCACGCTTAGGAAAGCAAAATGTTTTTTCCCCCAGTCCCCATCGATCCTATGTGTGCTTAAAAAGTTATTCGAGGTCAAAGGTCAAAATTTGAGGTTTTTTGGATTTCGCTTGAAAATGGTTTGGTGGTGAAAGTTTTATCAAAAAAAACTTCAAAACCAAACTCGTGTTGAGCTCTTGAATTTGATACCCATATTGTGGTAATCGAAACCAAAATTTTTTTTTGCACTAAGTCCAATGGCGTCCCACAGCCACCATGATTATTATTTTTTAACGTCACCTATCTAAAAACACTTGGGCTGCTAAAGCGAATGTACCGATACCTCAATTATGTAAATCCGTTCAGCGGTTCTGGAGATACAAGGTAATGAAGAATATTGCGTACATACATACGTACATACATACAAAATACGCGCGAAAAACATAACCCTTCCTTATCAGTCGGTAATAATAATAAACTAATTTAATAATACATTTTTACTACTACTACTTTTTATTAAATGAAAACTTTTCTTTTCATTATTTTTTTATTTATATATTCTCTACCCACTAACTAACGCACTATTTCATACTTTATGCGTGTGCAATTGTTTATCTTAACAAATAAAAAAGTTATCGATTTTTGATCTGATACACACCTCGATTTCCCATAGTGCCACGCCTGGAAACCGTCCCGTCAAAGCGGGAGAAGCGAGGTTTCCCGCTCTGGCTACTAAGCCATAGGTAGGTACGCTCTTCTCAAACATCCTTAAATTTACTTAGAAGAGTATGTAAGAATTGGGTAGAGTTGAACTGGGTTCTCTAGAAGGGAAAAATCATATATTATTTAAATTGAATCTCAATATTATTTAAATTGAATAGGTACCCAATATTATCGGTCCCTTGATTCTTAATTTCATTCTTCGTCAGCGTCATTCTGTATCCCGCATTTAGAAAAGTAGACAAAAATAATTATTTAATTCGAACCTGTAGTTTCTGAGATTAGCATTTTTAATCAAACAAAACCTTCACCTTCATAATTTTAGTACTGATATAAAATGATTATATGGATGTATTAATTTAATCAAATCTTAAGACGTATCTTGGCTTTACGCTAGAGTTAGTCGTTACATTGTTATTTACGTGCGTCATCTCTTGGGATTTGTTTCGGGACAATGTTGCATGTGAGCGGAATATATTATTTTATATCGAAATATGTTATGAACGTACTCGTACATACGGAACGGACTGACTTTGGTTTGGTTTATGACTTCGGGAAGCTACTGATAATGACATCTTATTACTTATTACGCAGCTGTCACTCTACTATCAGTAGTCTAAGTCCCGTGTTGATAAACCGCTCTCAACTTTGAGATCTATCTTGGGATCCCGTTTTAATAATAAACCGTTTTTTCAATATTTTTTTAATAATTCCCGTTTTAATAAAAAAATACGAATGAAAACGGCATCTCAAGGTTGAACTCAGAGTTCACAGCGGCTTATTTCTAGTTACTAATGAAATGTTGCAATTCGTAACGGGAACGTGTTTTAATGAGGAACTGTGCCTACCCTATCATGTGCGGGATAAAGCGTGAAGCTAAAACAAAAAATAATATTACTATAATACAGAAACAATTGTCACTACGTACCTATTCCTTGCGTAACGACTAAGATAACTGGAAAACCCTTTCAAAACATAACACAATCTAACCTCACGATTTAAGAAGCATCATTTATTTCGAATTTCCAATACTCGGCAGTTGGAAGTTTTAAAAGGTTGCCCTCAAGTTAACTGTTACATTTACAATTTTTCCTCGAACCCTGAAGGTATGTACTTGTTGTTAACAAATACCAATACAATTTATTAAAGAACAAACCTTTTATCGAATCCACGATTAAAATTTTATGGTACTTTTACTGGTACTTTTACTTTGATTTTACAAAACATTTCTTTCCTTTATAATTTTCTTGTTAGACGTTCTTTAAAATCGATGGAATATTGTGAGGGAAGTTTTTTAACTATATGGAATAGATATAGATAGTAGTGTAATAGTTATATTTAAACATTTGAGCCGAGGATTATAATCTACTTTAGAAGAAAGCTTGATGTGAACTGAACTCTTCGACAGTTTCCAAGAGGCGCGGGTTCGAATACCGTTACAATTTTTTTTTATAAATTTTCTAAAAAAAATAATTTTACCTAAGTGTGGACTAATATTTTTAGAATGTTATTTTTTTATCTATCTAATACCAATAATACTTAATCCCAAATGTAAAAAAAAAAGACTTGTTAACTTAAAAAGACAAAAAATCAATCGATTTTAGAATATTTATAGTTTAAATTGAATCGTACGGCTACTCCAAACAGTATTCTTCTATTTTCGAGCTTTCATTCCAGTTAGCTGCTGGACGTAAGCCTCTCAGCGGTTTTAACTTTCAATTGTCATTTGTTTCACTCTCGCTAGATTATTCACAATAAACCGTGCCGCCATTTGTTCTCCAACTGGAAGTTTTTCTTAAGTTAATTCTAAACATTCTGTATGTCTTCCTTAATAGGTTTTAAGTTTTATTATTTATTATTTAAGGAGTGAGAGATAAAACAGTGAATTTTCTCTATAGTTTGGTAAAAATCTGTGCCTGTGTTGAAGTGTTAGAAAGTTTTTATTTCTAAAACATGTGCAAGAACCTCCATAACCACGAGGTATGCAGTCTTAGAGAATATTTTCTCAAGATTGATGTGGATATACACAAGGATGTGGTAACAGTTGACAAAGGCCTTACTCCTCTTTCCTTGGGCAAAGAGAACTGGCGTCGGCCTGTAGTACTTACTACTTCTGATCGCATGGCTGTATGGAAGAGCAAGGAGCTGCATGGTAGATTCCATAGAGCCCTAGTAGGCCAGGACGTGGATACTGTTTCATCATTATCTTGGTTACAGTTCGGGGATCTTTTCGGAGAAACTGAAGGTTTTGTCTGTGCAATTATGGACGAAGTTATCAAGACACGGAACTACCAGAGACATATTATGAAATATGGCACTATCGACATCTGCCGGGCGTGTCATCGACCTGGGGAGTCCCTCAGACATNTACAAATCCAAAATCTGGCCTCAATTGTACAGCTTGGTGGCAGTCTCGTTTCAATGAAGCATGTTACATTTTTGTTTTTTTTCCTAAAAATTGCCAAGTTTATTATAAAACTTCATGGCGCAAAGTAAAGAAAAAAAATACTAAATGATACTAACTAAATGATAAAGCAAAGGTAATCAAGCAATGTAATCTTATGAGATTATATTTTTTAATACAAGAAAAATTTAATCTCATAAGATTACATTGATGATTACAAAAATGATTGGATTAAGATTTTATTAACATAATATTTTAACTTTAATATTTTTTTCCAAATGCAAACATACAAAACATTGCAAATATTTATCTTGTTTATTAGAGTGAGGAAATGAAAGTAACTTATAATTATGAAACTGCGAAGAATTTGTAAGAGAATCTCAAGTACCACATACTACTACAGAATGCAAATACTCAAGTAGGTTCTCTTAAAAACAAAATATATATCGTACAATACAGCTTCAAGTCCTGTTACACAAAAAAAATACCATGACTTCTATATATAGAAGTCATGGTATTTTAGTATAAGAGATATATTATATTTAGTATAGATAAGGTATAGAGAATAATTTTAAATAAATTGAATATTTCTACTTCAAATCCACTACTTACCTCTGGCTCCATGTTTCTGAATCCCTTTATATTGTGGAGTGCCTGCAAAACTCGTGAAGGTAGAACTTTGGTTAAAACATTGACAGGCTCATCTGTTATTTGTTGTGTTAACTTTATTACATGCCAGATGTGTATAAGAGACAGATCTTAAAATGATGCTTCTTAAACGAGTGGTGATGGTGGTGGTAGTGGTTGTCAACGAGTGGTTGTGGTTGTCCTATGTAAAACTTCATTTAATTAGGTATTATTTTTGTGCAAAGTTACATTTTGGTATATTGACAAGAACATACATAAAAAGTATTCGGGTGAATTGGGAATCTCCCTTTTTTGAAGTTGGTTGAAAATGAGAAAATCCTCTTTTTTAAGTTTGGTTGAAAAGAAATGCAACGATCCGGAATATCAGTTCTGACATCAATTTAAATTTTTTTTCCTTGTAACTATTACAGTATAATCAACTTTTAACCAAAAAAATATACTTTCTCCATTTTCACTGGATTCCATAATCGGAACCTAACCAAACTTTCACCAAATTATCCTTGAAGTGTATCCTTAAAGTCGGTAATTAAAGGGTTAATAAAAGTCGGTAATTCTGGAATAGCGCTTTGGTGTAACGTCACTTGATCAGTTCTTTATGAGCGTTCCTAATATTTTACGACATACCTAATAGATAGGATACAAAGGATTAGCAGATATTGCTTTGTTGGAAGTAGGCTCTTTTGTTCGTTATACTAATTCATTAAAAGGCCGAATAAGCAAGCTACACTCGTTTTTCTAGCAGGTGCCTAGTGTAAGATACTCCATCCCATAACTTTTTGCACAATATTTGAAAAAACTTTAGTGGAGGAACTCTACGGCTTTGTCGACGAGAGAGAACTGAGAGTTTCCAAAATTTTTGAAGCCTATTTTAGGTCGTAAATCCCAGACGCTGTTCAAACTTTTTGGGTATTCTAAAAAACTATTTTACTATAAAACATGTTAAACACGTGAAACAGGTTCCTTAATACGTTATTAAAGGAAAGCCTCCACAACCTATAAGCCTGTACTAGTTCTCCTGTTCACTTATTAAAAAGTTTATAGCAAACATTACGCTGGTGAATAATGAGCTGCAAGTGTTTAAGCCGGGATGAAAAAAATGAATTTTAACTATGCACATAGTACTCAAGCCTTTTACTACTGGAATTTTTTATTAAACTGAAGTCTTTTGATAATTATTATTGTTAATTTGCTATATTGATTGATGATAATAAAATTCTCTATTATATTGTTATGGCAACACTGCACTTTGATTTGACTAACGGCAGCAATATTTTTGTTACTTAATATATTAGTAATAATGATATGGGCGATTTCTTGTCAAACAACTGTGGGTGATCCGTGTTTATTAAGAAATGTGAATAAAGTGTCAGCAAGACGCGACCATCTAAATTAAATTGGTAACCATACAAACGTATTTTGTAAGTATATGATAAGTATAACTAGAGGCATAGCGGGTCAATATAAACGTTAAAGTCGTGGATTGGTTTCCTACTTGGGTTGTTGAATAATCTCCTCGCGCTAATAACAAGACAAGTACAGCATTGAGTTTGGCTACTCAAAACGCAATGGTCCAAAAATTGGGCAGAAAGTGGGATACATAGTGTCTTGGCATAAAAGTCCCGCCACTTGTCCATACGAGTATAAGGAAGAATAATCAAAGCAACTTGACATCTTTAGATTAAAATTTAAACATAAACATGTGTTAAACTTTTTATGCTGCAAAAAAGTTACTATATACAATTATTTTATAATTAATTTAAGAATCTTATAACTGTTAAGTTTTGATTAAAATCAAAAGACAAATAACTTCTTGTAAAGAACTTTAAATTATAATGTATAAAACTAATATTAAGAAAACTTAATTCATACTTTGATTTCCTATTTAGAATTAATTAATAGATATGAAAAGAAATGCACCTTTACCGGGTAAACAAATGGAATCCAGTGTTTAGACATTCCGTTTACCCAATTTTTACTAAACGCGTCTTGTCCCCACAGCAAAAAAAGGAAAATATAATAATTCCTCAAAGAAATTCTCTCTCCCTTGGTGAGAAGTAAAACTCAACCATTGGCAGCCTGTCAACTTTAACCTTTATCCCTTTATCTAATTCCTTAGATGTCAATAATGGCATCTAAGGAATTAGATCAAAATTAAGATAATGAAAAATACATAAAAGATTTTATCTGACCTATTTTCTACTTTACCAGTCCTCACGCAACCGCTTGTTAGAATAAAACATACATATTCTTATACAAACTTCGCAGACATAAAAATAATAACGGTTAACATTTAAAAGAACTTGTTAGAACATGTTGCACGCCGGAGCAGGCCTTCACAATTGAATTACGTCAGTGCAGGTTTGCGCTTGAAGAAGCTTTTCAACTCAATTTTATCTCTCAACAAGACATCTAATTCTTAGGTTTCAAACATTCTGTTTGATCCTTTGTGTCTCCATCTTGTATTGTTCTTTTATTCTAAGCCAATAATCTGTTCTAAAGTCTTGAGTTAAATGAAAAATTCCAGTAGTAAAGTGCATGATTGAATACCTACTATGTGCATAGTTAAAATCCATTTTTTCCATCCCGGCTTAAACCCTTGCAGCCCATTATTCCAGCGTAATGTTTACTTTAAACTTTTTAATAAGTGAACAGGAGAACTATTACAGGCTTATAACTTGTGGAGGCTCTCCTTTCACAACGTATTAAGGAATTTGGTTTATGGGTTTTACATGTAGGCCAGTTGTGGCGCAGGGTGCACGCGTGCGACTATAAACACTACAGGTTGTGGGTTCAATTGCATATTGGGGAAATATTTAATATTTCTCAATATTTCATTTCCTCGTTGTGGCAATGAGACAAAACGCAATGTTGAGTTCCGCTACTCAACTCGCAATATCTCCAGAATTCGGCAGAAAGTGGGGACGGAACACTCCATAATGGTCTATGCTTATTTAATCAATACAAGTGAAGCGATGGTTATGGGTTCTGCCTTGACCCCGAACATGCTTATGACTTTCATTTTTGTTTCTTTTTCCTGTTCTTATAAGCCTATTTGCCTACTTAGGTGCTGCCACTCAATTTATAATGTCACTAAAATAGACTAAGTAAAGTGTTTCAAACACTATTTTTTTTTGTTTTTATAGAATCAAGCTGAATCTAGCATATAGAGTAAACCTAGTGTTAAGACACTCCGTTTCCCACTCTCTAATAAATAGTGACAATTTTGGACCTCGATACTTGATAAAACGTATGAAAACGACACAACGGATTTTGTAAATCATGTCGGCAATCTTTCATAGCGCCGAGTGTCGGAATACTAAAATACAGCTAAAATGTAACAGCTTGCGTCAGTTTCGATTTTAGAGCTAACAATGCCTGGTACAATTAAGCCACTTATTTAAATGCTGTCTAGTTAGCATTTTGGTATACAGCCTTTGATGCATTCGGTTAGAAAATTGTCATTTTGTATTTGGATTTCTGTTATTTATGTCTCTTATTAAAAAGGTTCTATGACTGTATGTATAACTGTTATAATAGTTTACCTGTAATAATTCTTTTGCAGGTTGACGTAAATAGTATGTAGAAAAAGCATTAAAGGGAAGGCACAGGGAAACTTGTATGGAAACACTCCGTTCTTCTCTTTTTCAAAATATCGAACTTCGAGTGGCGGATTTTAACGAGGCGCATCAACTATCAGAGCGAGAAAATATTATTATTAATACTTATAATTTGTTTAAGTACATATTATATTTTTTGAGAATAATTTTCTGTTAAAATGTACTTTTTATTTATCTATAAAAAATATTCTATTAGTACTGACCATAAAAAGGAAAATAACCGCTTATCTTGAACATTTACAATCGTTATTACTTAGAAAAATACTCATCTAAGAACTTCTAAAGTGAAAAACATTAGTTTAATTATAAAATAAATGGTACATAGCCTAAGGTCTTAATTAGAAACAGTATTGGCTAAATGTAAAAGAAAGAGAGAGAATAAATAATTAGATTTTTTCTTTTTTTTTATAAATAGTGGCAAGTTGATCGGATTTGACGAATTGTAATTGATTCTAAGTTCATCCCTTTTAGGTTCTAAAAAAATACATACTAAGTTTAAAAATGCTTTTGCAAAAGCTTTCTGTGAACAAAAATTTGTCCCGCGCAGGTTTTATTATGTATTTATAAATATCTATGCTTTATAGTAAAGAGAATGAAGACGATCATAGTTACATCTATCTTAAAAAAAGCTAAAGCAACTTCACGCTTTTTCCCGCATACACGGTGGGCAGACGTCCCTCTTTCAACTGAATTTTTGAGAACGTGCATGTTTCGATGACCAGAGCGAAGAATAAAATTAAATTAAAAATAATAATTTCCCCGAGTGAGAATCAAACCCATTGCCATCGCGTTTACAAGATTTTGTTCCATTGTGCCTGCACCGGCTAAGGTCTCCTATCTCAAAGTAAGCCAATAATTTACTAGATTTTTGTAATATCATTTACCTAATGACTCGCTCGACCTTTCCCCAATATTTTGTAGATAAAGCTAAATTTTTGTGACATTAATCATCTCTAATACCTGCCACGTCTTCAATTTGCTTGTTAATGAAGACTGGCCAACTATTGTTACTGGTGCTATTGAATATCAGCACCCTGTATACGTTTTGTTCTTATAATAGAATGAAAGCCTTTCTTACATATGTCAATATTTAATGCACATCAATAGATGTTTATTTTTCTTTAGCATATTGTTCTCATATAACATGAGAAAAATATCGTGGCGGAAACGAGCGCGACGATTGTGGGTTTGATTACCAATCAGGGTGAAGAAGTATTTTAATTTTCTCATTCTGGTATCAAGACAAAGCGCGGCGTTGAGTACCGCCACTCACCACTAAGTGCCTCGAAGCTCAGGCAGAAAGTGGAAAAGAAAATATCTTAACGCTAGGTTCACTTGTTTTTTCTGCTATATGCGAGACGTAGCGGGAATACAATCTCTTTGTTTCCTAAAACAAAAAATCAAAATCCGATCAGCTTCACGCTGTATCCCGTTGTACAATATTATGATTTACAACAATATATTAACTCATATTTTTGTTTACAGGTACGTACAGTTTTGTGAAGTTTGCTTAACGACAGGTAACATTAAAATAATCGAGAAACAATAGTTATGGCAATTTTATTTGATTACACATGTTAAATGATACTATTATAGTTTAACCGAATTAACCATGTTCGAGTATAATTCGCGGGTTAAAACGTTTTATCTAATAATACTCGCTAGTGTTAGATAGCCCCGCGCGGCTGCGAGCTTGAACTACGAGTAATACGACTTTCTAAGTAAATTCGAGGAAATTCCGGTATAAACAGAGCCTATGTATTGCTCTACTCCACATCACTCTATCCTTTACTGAAAGTCCTATAATAATGGGTCCAGCTGTTCCAGGTTAGTCCGGAAAAGCTTATTTTTTTTTAAATTGCTTGTGTTTTGGTATCGTGTAAATAACTATTATACACTTAGAGAAATACGATAATTTTAAAATTACAGGGACTCTTTGAGTTTATTTACATGTATACAGGGTTAAGATATCTAGAAGTACCTATATATTTATTCTCAGTAACTTGACGCCGTATCCCGCATATAGTAGAACGCAGAAACGTTAGTTAGTGCGTAACTTCCCTATAGGTGCGTACGTTTTTTCAACGATCTATGTGAATGACAAGAGCAAACAAAACACCAGGTGGTGACAGAGTGCATCTGCGTGATCAAATTGTAAACTAATATTGAATATGGATACAAATGTATTGTTCATTGTAACTACGTCATGTCGGGGTGCTAGAGGGTTGGCAATTCGAATTCATTTAGGGGTGGATTGTTTAGGTTACAAAATGTATCGTTTGAATTGAGAACTGTTTCAGTTGTATTAATCGTGTGTATTTAAGCGAGGAACGGAATGTGCTAACACCAGGATACTTCTTTTTATCCCGCTACATGCGAGATAGAACGTGAAGCTAAAGACAACATCATAAACATTAGGTGATATTATTTTATTATAAGTTTGGACCCTAAAGTAGGTACTTTGTTCTTAATTTAAGTATATAGTAAAAGAAATCTTAAATTAATGAGTTGGAATTATATAATAAATTGAATCTACTCTTTTGAGATTTAAATATCCACTTCCCTTGCTATACTATGCGGGAAAAGGCGTGAAAATAAAAAAAAGTCACAATTTTATATATTTGAAAAAAAAATCTATCTGGGTAGACGTATAAAGACATCTGTTATTATTTTACGAGCATATTGCGCAGAGTAGTAGTGTGGAATCAATTAAATAAGGATATAGCGCTTAAGATAAGTCACGCTTATTTATAATAAACCGCGTATATCATAATTTTTCAAATCGCGCCCTTTAGTTCCTGAGTTTATCCTGTTCCACCATATAAAATCTTCAGCTTAAAATATTATTACAAAAATATAAGTTAATACAACTCACGTAATGTAACATCTAGACAGTCATTAGCCCTAGATATAAGAAGGAATGCTAAATTAGCATTAATCTAAAACATCTGTCCGTGAGTCAATAGGAGCTGATTGTTTAATTGAAACCTTTTGTTTGGTTAACGTTTCCAAGCTCGGTGGAAGCACGTACGGGAGTTTAAATCAATTATTCTAAGTCATAAATAAGTTCATCTTTACAGTTTTATTATGGGTAATGTAGGTACTAAGTTCTATTCTCGATTGAAGCATACTACTTAGAGTAATAACAGCTTAGCGTGTCTTAAGGACGGTTGTAGGTTCGATTCCAACTCGGCGGTAAGTTCCAAAGCTCAACACGCAATGTCTTAAAAATTGATCACCGCGTCAAAAGCGGAGTGTCTTATCAGTAGGTTTCTTCTACGTATTCTACTATATGCGAGCGTTTAGATGTCTCTTAAATTTCTTGTTACTTTGTAGGCCGCGCTTTGCCTGTTATCAGAACAAAGAAATTAAAACATTAAAATTTTCATACCTCCGAGTGGCAATCGAACCGAACCGAACGTTTGAGCTCTGGTTACGTATACTTAACATACCTACCTAATTTGGTAATCAACAAACTGCAATTTGTATAAAACGCATAGTCAAATCAATGAATCATTTTGAAATATGACGTTGTTTGTAACTTAACTAAAATTGCTAGATCCAACGTTATGCCTCGGTTTAAATTGACAACTACAAGAGAATTAATAAAATGAAAGTTGTTTAACTTTAATCTAGAATCACTCTGCAATGTGCGGGATGGACACCTCCACACCACCGTGGCTCTTGTAGACAAAACGCGGCATTGACGTTGGCGAAAACTACGAGATTAAATATACAGCTATAAAAGAAAGTAATTGAAATTTTACTTTATTATTATCCAAAATAACACGTTTAGTAGGTGTCTTTTCGCAAATTTACTATCATTATAGCTATTGTATGCGCATACGAGTATAATAGCCGAACGCGAAACTGTACAACTGTACAGTAGAACTGTTATTTGCTGTAGCTGCCATCAACGCGCTATTGTGACGGCCGACGGACGGGCTCGACCTTTTTGTATGCTTTTTAGATATAGACATTCGTGATTTTTATTGGTTTTATGTAAATGTATTGTATTGTGTGTAAAATACGAAATTTGTAAGAAATATTTTATTTCTAGCTTTACGTTCATATATGCGGGACACCTATTCTGTGTAGACATTCCGTTTACTACTTTTCCGCTTTGGCTCTCTTGTTAACAGAGCGAGAAAATTAAGATAATTAATTCCCTGTGGGAATGGAACCCACAACTTGCAGTCAGAGCAAAACGTTGCTGTACCCCGATGACCGATTATTTGTTATTTTCCGTTTTAAGTGTCTGCGAATTTATAATTATTAAAAAAATATATAATTGTAAAAAATAAATATTTCATATTTACTTTTAAAACCGTTTTTTCCATAAAAATATATTGATGTAAAAGATTTCTACATCCGTATAGGAAATTTACATATTTAAGTATGTTTAAATTAAAATCTGCGTTAATAACATATAAAAAGTTCATAAACCCGCTAGTTTTTAAAAGAAATGTATTTTTTTATAAAAAAAAAAGTAAGTACCTTTTATATTTAATTTAAACGTAAACTAGAAATGCAAAATTTTTACACAGTTATTAAGTTTTCATGGTTATTTCACATGAGGTTATAAAAAAATACTTCATTTTGTATATGCTTACCAGTCGTCGCTCACAAACTTTGTATGGAAAATCGCGTTTATTTCTGGTTTCTCAGGGAAGCGTCATACACTTTGAAACCTATATACTATGAACATGCTAAATGTCAACTTACGCAGTCCAGCAGTTTTGTCTGTGCGTCGTCTGTCAGTCACTAAGTAACAGAAAAAAATATATAGGTAAATAGATTTCTGTTATATCAAACTGTCACCCGGCCCGATACATAATAGAATAGACTTAATGCATCAATCGTGCTACATTAATATGTTGATGTACTTCTAAGTTTTCTATTTTAATATCTGATATACTGAAATAGTAGTAAGCTAGACTAATATTATGAAGTTTTTTTGGGTTAACACGCTAATATCAGGAACTATTTATTCAATCTGAATGGTTTGAATGCGAATGAAACCGAAAATAAAAGCTAATTTTATTAATATTAAAAATGTGAGGTCGTCCTGGGACTGTAACGCGACGGTTGTGGGTTCGATTTCTATTAGGAGGAATGAGTTATTATTTATTAATATTGACATTGCTTGGATCTGGTATCAAGGCAACTGCAGGACGTTGAGCTCCGCCACTCAACACGCAATTCCTCGAAATTTCGGCAGAAAGTAAGTAACGGAGTGTCTTAACACTAGATTCCCCCTGCCTGGTATATGTGGAATACAGCGTGAAATTGAAAACAAACTTAAGAATGTGAATGTTTCACGGAAGAACCACGGGACGGATGAAACGGAGAGATGAAACAGGAACTGCAGTAATACAGCTTAATATATAATAACACCATGACGCATAGACAACAGTTTATCTGAACATTTTGTATAATTTGGCTATAATATAATATTAATTTTAAGCGGGCGAAGTAGTAGGCTAGTAAACTGGTCTAAACTTAATGAGACTATGGTTTCGTCTGCATACAACAAACACTGCCCGTCACTTTGACATGTAAACTGTTAAACCTATACACTTAACTTAGCTTAGGCCTTAGAGTAACTTTTCAAATAGTATTTTACTATCCATTTATGTACTCAAATATATATTACTAGTGGACTCGAACGCGGCTACTTAAATATATTTATGAAATTATTTTCAGTTTTCAATAGAGAGATGCGTTAAGCAAGCTCATTTTGGGTGATGTTTTCTAACAACATACTTTGAAAATCGTTGCTTAGCAACGGTCGTTTAGCGACGGTTGTTATTAACATGGCAGAATAAATTGCATGTCAAATTAATAAGTATTTTAATATATTGGTATATATCGATAATATTACAAATATGAGAAAAAAAGTATCCTGTGTTCATCCCGAGACCCTCAATTATCTCTACATGAGTATTTTATCACGATTAAATTAGCTGTTTGGCCCTGTTTGCGTAAAAGACAGACAGACAGACAGAGTTACTTTCGAATTTATAATATAGGTATGGATACACAAATATTAAGGTCAGTCGTGCCGCAGGGACAAAAGCGTGTAATGTAAACATGACTGGTTGTGAGTTCGATTCCCACTCGAGAAAATGATATATTTAATTTTTCATTTCTTCGCCGTGTTGTAGGTTCCGTGGTAATTTTTATTTTTAGCTCGACAGTGTATTTAACACTCGACATGATTGATAATACACGATAAAGTCCACGATATGTGTCTATGTCACTACTCTGTAAATTACGATGCAAAGAGGATGTAAAAATATATGTTAATGTATATATTTACTTATAATAAAAATAATGTATATTTTTTCTCTTATGAATAAATTCCTCAATTTACTAATTGCTTTATCTAAAGTTTTCTTTAAATAGAAAATCTTCGCGTTTATTTCCAGACGTGTAAAGAAGATTGACATCTTGTTAATACCAAGTTAATACCACAGGCTCTCGTTATATTTAAACACCCACAATCCCTTATTTGCATACTGAGATACAAATTCAGTAAATATTAACGTACGATCTTTATACAATCTGTCAGTATACACAACTGTGTACTTAACGTTTTTTTCTCGCATTTATCTCGCATATCTATTGTAAGGCAGACGGATCCTTCACGCTGGATCCCGCGCGCAACATCGGTATCCCAGACAGGAATCGAGCCCAAAATTATCGCTATTAAAGTCGGATGATAAATTATTATGTTATGCCACGATATATGTATATGTAATAACATAATTTGCAATAATACAATAATCAATCATATTTTTCTGTCAATATAAACCAAACAATCCAAAAATATTTATTTAAGAAACGTCTAAAGTTTAGACTCTAAACGCTCTGACCACTAACTAAGCCATACGTTCTGAACGTATGACTTAGTGGTCAGAGTATTTTTCTATCCTAAATGTACTATTTAAATATGTGAAAATTATTCTAAGAAATGAAATTACTACTGAGCCACCGTGGCCAACATTTAAAATGATTAAATCCAGAATTGAATAAACCAGAAGCAAATGTCCAAGTAAATTAATTACATCCAAATCTAAGCCGCCAGTGACAAGATAGAAGGGGGTTGTCTGCTGAACCTTTGCACCTTAACGATAAACATGTTGAGCCTTATAAGTATAAGCCTCATGTTATAATCACTTTGATATCAAAGTGAAAAAAACTTAATTAACGTAAAACTTTAATGGTTAACTTTTATTTTTTTCTATATAGTTGTTATGTAGTATGCTTAATATAAATAAATAGGTACGTCCACGACGATACACGACGATTGTGGATTCGGCTTCCACTCGGGGTAATAAGTTGAAAATTTGGTGGGATATGGGGAACAAAGAGCCTTAAAACTAAGTTCCCTCAGCATAATTTCCTATGCGGGACAAAAACGCGCCAAAATATCTGTTCATGTTTATCCGATGATCATAAAAATGTAACTAATTAGCAAAGGCGTAAAAACATCAGATTTAAATTTTTTCCTAGTTTCACGCTGGCACATAGCACTGAGGGCAGTATAAACCTGAAGTGGTTTCGGTTATTTCTAGAAGCATTGTTTGTTGAGTGGCGGAACTCAACGCTGCGTTTTTTGTCTCCTTTCAGTTTTTGTAGTTTAAAAGTCCACTGTACAAGTATTACCATCACATTTAAATTAAATTAAGAATTTATATATATATATATATATATATATATATATATATATATAGGTTACTACCTGACGCTTCTCCATGTAAAATGCAGAGCAGCATTGTTTATAGTGTACATTGCGCTATGTTTGTGAACTTGTGTGTAGCTTTGCAATATAAGCTGTAGAACAGCTTACCTTTATCACCCACAATTTCTCCCTTTTGGAAACGTCTTGACCCAGCGTCTATTTGTCAGCGCAACGGTTGTGGGTTCGGTTCCAACCTAGAATGACGAAATTGTTTACTCATAGGTTCATATCAAATGATATTAATTTTAATAAACTCAAAAAAATGTTAAATTAATAAAATATATAAAACAAAGTAAAAAATATCAAATTCCAAAATGCGAACTGTGGTGTAAAAAACGTTACACATTGTATTCAATTCCACTATTTTGTAATGGAGAGCCGTGTTAATTAAAACTTCGAGCATGTATGTTTATTAAGTTGTTATTATTGATTCCATATTACAAGTGTATTTCATTTGCAGTGAGTTGGGAGAGTTAAAACTGTGTTAATTATTATATTTAAAATCGTATGGTTTGGTCGTAGGTTTGATCTGTAACGTGTATCCGTTGACGTTGGTTCAGAAATAAGATAATACGAGTATATTGTAACGTAATCTTAGTTTTCTGCAAAATTAATCAACTTTATCAAACATTCACTGAATTGTATTTTTTATCAACTTCACAATTATTTTATTTTATGATACCTATAGGCATACATATATGTATAAGCCCGTATCAAATGCCACTATTCATATATCAAAAATAATGCAAATATCTAATATACGAAACGTTTCCCTAAAAATCCGTAAAAGAATTTATAATAGAAAATAACCTTCATATTATATAAAACGCAGGCAGCAAAAGGGGAACTAAAGTTATTCCTAGTTCGCTATACGTTCGTTATAAGCATAACCGTAGCTTATCAAGATTCAGGCGTCCATACCGGCAGGTCGGCAAATGACCTAACGGTGCCAAACTGGTTTCTCTCCTACACTAGATAACACGAAATTGAACCCTATATCACTGTTTATTACATCAAATATCACTTTACAAGTTATCTTTGGAACATTTGGATGTTTTCTTAAGTGATTTTTAAGTTAGAATTGTGTAAAGCTCAAATTGTTTGTACCTAAATGTGCTTTTTGTTTATACATTGGGATATTCGTTAAGCACGGGCTAGCTAAGCCTGTTAGGTAAGCAGCCTAGTTGCCTCTCTCCTGCGCAATGCGAAAACTAATAATAATTTTAAAGCAACTCTCTAACATTGGAATAGTAATAATTCACTTCGTTTTATTTTTGCAATTAAAGTGTCAATTATTTGGGGAAGTAGATGCTATTGTTTTATTAACTATTTTTTTTGGTTCTGGTTGCTAAGCGCGGCGTTGTGTTCCGCCATTTAATACGCAAAATGCCTCGAAAACGAGCAAACATACGAGAACGGAATTCTCAACACAAGGTTTTTTATGTTAAAGAAAATAAAAACCGAGACATTCTTCGCTGAATTAGTCTATTACAAGCACTTTTAAATCAAGTTACATTAAAACGTCAGTACCCTAATGTCAGTTCTATTAGGAAGCCGCCTCAGATAGTAAGGCAGTTCTGCTAAGAGGAGAAGGCAACAATTTAAACTTACCCATAAGTTTCACTGCATAATTCATTAGAACCTTTTAACTTTTGATTATGTGGACTATGAACTATGGTCTATGACAGGACAGAAGGTATTTAGAGTTACTTTTAAAGCCAAATATAGTGGGTTCAATTCTTTTATATTAGTTTCTTATTTTTTTATATTATAGGGTAGGCAGGCGGAACATAGTGTTAAAATATCTGTTCCTTACTTTTCTGCGGAATTATCGAGACATTGCTTGTTTAGTGGCGGAGGTTCGGGGTAATGAAAGTAATCTATTACCGAATAAGAATAGAACCCACAACCGTCGCTGACGCTATGCGTCAACTTCTTAGGTAAGCTAATAAGTTTAGAGTTTACAAGAATCGGTTAACAACAATACAAAGTGGTATACATAAGCTAAGTTGGACGATCGATGCCCCCTTCGCACACATAAAGTTACTTCGAGTTAGTTATCTGCATCGGTCAAGTAAGGGTACTTAGCCATGATCTTGTTAGCTTAAAACGATGTGTTCAAGTTTGTTATTGATATTAAGTAAAATATAAAATATATAATGATGACGGCAGTGGGTTCGAGGCCCGCTCGGGGGAATGAAAAAAGTTCCGCCACTCAATGTACAATACAGAATAAAACAGAATATCTTAACAAGTTTTTTTTATTTATAGGATATTTAACATGTGGCCGAAATAATTTAGAAATACACCTCAATTTAAAGCGTATCTGTCGAAAAAAAAGCCACTAAATTGCTTCGCAATCAGAGCAAGCTATTGTTGAACTAACAATCTATTTCCAATTTATATTTGTTTGTGGCTTTAAACACCATATCAATGTTACCGTTCACTTTCGAAACCGAGTAGGTCAGATATCTACTACTAGCTCTAGCCCCCGGCGTCATCTCCACTGACTAAGATTGATTATATATAAGAATGCTCATGAATGGCAAATTTCAATTCTACTCCCGTTTCTTGAAAAAGAGTATACTGCGATTATCGCAGAGACACTTGTTTCGGCTGACGAAATTTAGACGACACCGGGACACAAGCGAAAAACGGGAAAGCTCTTTTTAAATGGGAAGGTTTGGTTACGTTAGTTATGATGAAACGAGAGAAGAAGAACTCGATGTAGTAAGCCCGTAACCTTGGTACATAGTATAGCCTTGGTACATCTTGGTATTTAACAGTAGTTCCTGTGATTAGCGCGTTCAACCAGGCAAACTCTTCAGCTTTATAATATTAGTATGAATACAGATAGTAATTTTAAATAATCACGAATAGGGTTAACCTCATTCTATTGTAATAGAGTTATAATTGACAGTAAAGTGTAGAATTACTTTATACGGTTTTGGCGTGTTTCACGAATACTATGGAATATTTATAGAAATTAAATTACATTATTTCATGGCCTTACCTGGTTTTAAAAGGATAATCGGAACTCTGAAATCTTAGATTTTATAACAAGTACAAACTGTAATAAAATCTAAGAAACTGGCTAATCAAACTTGGCAGTTTTACGTAGCTAATATGATAATACAATAACATGGGCATCATCGAACTGGTCTGATGATGGAGACATATTCATAATTGTACAATTTATTGATTTTAGGATCTCTAATTATATAAGATACTTAAGTTGAACAAAAAAATGTATAATTTTTGTATCACTACTATAATTAATGATTTGTAAAATATTTATCTACCATCCATATCATTGAATTTGAATAATCAACATTTTCTCGTACCCTTACTGTCCTATTCTCTACTACCTACCTACTGCTTTTGTATAAAAATCTATATTTTTTACTTTTTTTTTCGTATACATATCATTAAAGATTTCAAACAAAACGTCTATTTATTGAAGTACATTCGAAAATTGGTCTTAACATTTCATTCAGTGTACTCTGCTGTATGCGGAATACAGCGTGAAATTAAAAGTAAATAAATTTTTAACAAAAATAAAAACCGACTTCTAACAACGAACTAAAAAGTGAAAAATAATTTGACAAAGATTTTATAATTTTGAAGTCGGTGCCAAGTAAAACAAACAGGCTTAATAATTAGATATTGTTTAAAAAAGTTTTTACTTGTAACTATTACAGTATAATCAATTTTTTACCAAAATGATTCTTCTTTTAAAGGTTTGTACCTTCTCAATTTTGACCGGTTCCCATAATCGGAACCTAACCAAACTTTCACCAAATTATCCTTGAAGTGTAAAAAGAATCATCTTTCAAATAAAAAAATAATCATCAAAATCGGTTAGCGCGACCTTGAGTTATTCGTCTATTTGTCGCGCACATGCCTATTGCAAATTTAAGACTTATGTCATTTTCTCATAGATAGCATTTTCAGACATTAACCAAAAAAATGAGACCATTCGGGAAGCTTCAGCATTCAAATATATTTTTTTTATCAAAATCGGTTCTCCCAGTTAAAAGTTATGAGGCAACAAACATAAAAAAAATACAGTCGAATTGATAACCCCCTTTTTTTACAGAAGTCGGTCAAAAATACGATACACAGTACACATAAAAATATCGACATGACGAAAAAAGTCAAAGAACATTAAACTCGTAACTGTAACATAAATAAATAGGATTACGCTTTAGGACAATACACCTCTGTGTATAAACCTGCCTGTCTTTTGTTATCGAACAAAAGACTTTATTTTTCGTAGTGTACATAATATTTTTTATATTTACAAGTAGGATTTTAATTATATTTGAATAGTTTACTTGAAACTTGTTTCAATTATATTGGTTTTAAACGGGATGGTCGTGTGTTCGATTGCCACTCGGAAAAATGAATCATTTTATTCATTCCTCCGAGTTCTATTCCTGTAGGGTTTGAGTTATAGCTCAAAAGTTGACTTATAACTATTTTGTTTCTGCCGAATTCTTAAGGCAATAAGTGTTGAGTGGCGGAACTCGATGCTGCGCTTTGCCAGAGCGAGGAAATTAAAATATTTAAATATTTCATCCCCGTGACTGAGAATCGAACCCATAAAAGTTGCGTTAACAGTCGTCACGCCTGTGCTATTGCGCCACTACAGCCTCAATAGTTTTAAAATCAACGTATATACCTATACAAAGAAATGACTTTAAAGTCGTGAACGTGAATAGGATATATAAAGGATAGGTAGTACATTCTATTTCTATACGATAAGGGAGCTGAGTGAAGTAAAATTCTTGAATAGAGCCGTAGAGTACAGTGTGGTATGTCATTGGGGTGCGACGTTTTAATTTAAGGGATGAAATGAAAATTGCATTCATTTTCTTTATTTTATTTTTATTATAAATTCAAGGTATGTGGGATATCTTTGATATACTACATACCTTTATAATTTATTTATTGTTTTTGTATTTATAAAGGCTACTATGACGCAGTAGACAGCTGCTGTTTACTGCGTCATAGTATACTCTAAATGTTACGTTTGTGGGTTTGATTCTCAATCGTAGAAGTGTATTGACACAAGGTTCCCTCCGCCTATATGCGGTATACAGCATGAAGGTAAAAAATATTTCCATAAAATATATACATTCTAAGCTAAACCTAGATACATTTCAATATTCATTAAATGTCCTCGACTCGTGACTGCAGCGCGGGCTCGTGCTGTTTATTGTGCGCTCGTGATTATTTCACTCCTTTCTTCTATGAATGCCCATTATATGTATATGTAGATATTATCTAACATTTATATTATAATGTTATTGTTTCGCTTTTAACGTTTTGTTTGGATATTTAATACTTGAAATGAATAATTAATCTAAATAATTAAAGACATTTAACTTTTATTAAATTCATATTTTTTGGGATAGTGTTCGATCTGTCACGCGTTGCGTTGACACAGTTGTAGGTACTATTCCTTCATGGGGGAATGCATTATTTAAATTTTCTCTGTAATTAATAGTACTGTGACGGATAAGCACGAAGATTGCGTGTTCGAGTCCCATTCAGAGCAATGTTTTAAACAGACTCTCGGGTGATTAGACATGGTGCGACGTTTGGTTTCGCCGTTTAACACGCAGAGCTATTGGTTAAAGAAAAATGCATAATAAAATGGGTCTTTATTAGGTTTCCTATGCTTACCCATATACATACATTTAGGTAGATGTGAAAATAATAACTATCAGACTGTAAACATAATATTTGCAGGTTGAATTCCACATGAGCAAATGGATTATTTTAAATTCCTCGTTCTAATAACAAAACAAAGTAGACATCTCGAAAATTAGGTACATAATTAAGGAACAGAGGGTATTAACTCTCAACAATAGATTACTTCTGAGTGTTCTGTTAAATGTGGGATACAGCTAAAAAGAAAAGGACTATAGTCTTATCATAATAACTTCAAGCAATTATAAGATGTCGAAGTACAAAAAAATATATATCGGTTGTATTAAAATATCTTATCTTTGGCATAATAATAAATAAAAAAGAAATGAATTAGACTAAGTATGCTGAGGTTCGATTTCTCTGGCACCTCCGTGAGTTAGTACCGTCGTTATCGATTTGGGACCCCACGGAACTTCAAAGAAGTAGGGTCGTCGTAATATCCATGGCAATATTTTTGTAAAAGTACTTTCATTGAAATAAGAAGGGGCATTCAATATGATGAATGGACGGGATGCTTATACCTACTTATATATTAGTAGACAGTATACCTACCTACCTATATGCTTTGTAATTACGGTAATTTTATGTACTCGTTTTACGTGACTCACTCTTGCTTCAGAAATCTTTTTTGCTTATAATTCTTTCGCCACTTTCGCTCACAATTCTTTCGAAACTATCGGCGGAGATAAACCAAATTATATTTTTACATGTAGATAGATATGTTAACTCTATTCTGTAATATACATATTCATATTTCTCATCCGCCTTTCCATTATATGTATATCTGTGGCCCTCGGTCCTAGTTGGCAATTCAATTACAAAAGTTGTTTGTAATATATTCATTCGTTCGTCCATCTGTCTGTGAGAGGGTTGTAGCTGTAATAGATATCCTCTTGAAATTTTCATATAATACGTATTGCTAGCTTCTCACTTACTCTTACTATTATGCATGGTTTTGATATATTTAAAACAATACAACTTATGTATGAATAACTTTCTCCCGACTGCTAAGTATGGGTTATGTCTAATGTACACACACTGCATATATCGCGAAATGAAGCTGTTCTTCGTGTCGCGTCATCAGTTTCTCCATCCTGCAAAATGGAAGATATGTTGGAGACGCTACATATAGGGGTAGGAATAGGTCGTTGGTAAGACGTAGAAAACTTTTTGAAAATAAATTATTCCCCAGAGTGCAACCCACAACCGTCGCGTCTACAGTGAGACGCTGTGCTGCTCCCAAAACAAAGTCATACCTATTTCTTGCTGAATTATTAATTTAAATTATTATTAATAATTTCTCACGTAGCTGACTGTTCTTCGCAACGTCGGTATAAAATGCTTCGCGATCATATCGCTAGAACGCCGATGTATACTGTATGGCCGACCGATGTAACACACGCCTATAGTACGGCTGACAAGTCGCGGCCGTTGTGAAGTAAGGTTTTCTGAATTGCTAAAATCAAAGCTTTGTATTCATCTACAGCTAACTTCAGGAAGGCCAAAACTCCTCGACCGTACTATATACGGAATGGCCGACCGATGTAACACACACTTAAGTGCTTCATAAATACGCGTACATTGTCGATAAATTTGAATCTACCCTCCTCACACTCACAGCCCCACTATAAGTCAAGTCCTCAGCAAAGATGAGGGAGGGTCCCCTCAGAGGATTATTCTACAATCTTGCTGCAATTTAGATTAGACATAAAATGTTATAGAAAGAACGTACCAGGATTAGAACCTATACTCTAAGATATATTAGTTCTTATTTAAGCTACATGGAAACTATTATACGGTCGGTGCTAATTATGTTGGTACCGCTTAGAATAGAAAAAACTCACGTGTGTTTTTTGTAAGAGACTATAATTTACCTTTAAGTTACGTTACACCAAAACGGTTAACGTATAGATTATAGTTTTCCTCGATAATAATACTATCCAACACAAAAAAAGCATTTACAATTATTAACTCCTGAGATAAATGCGTTCAACAAAACAAACTCTTCCTCTTCTCTTTATATAATTAAGTTTAGTATATAGATTATTAGCAGAATTTAACATTTTCTACCTAAGGTAAGGTTGTAAGAAAGATTTTGACTATTCGGAAAAAATTCAGATGAACTAGTGTTTTTGCAAAGTTCCTAATATAAGTACTAAAGTTCTAGATAAGGCAGTGAAAACTTTTTGTCTTTCAGTTATAACTTTTGCTATGGGGAATAGTTTTTGTGACTTTTGTTAGGCTGACGACCTCACGTTTAGGCTTCTGAACGACTCGTACTGCGATTTTGGTTATGTAGTTTGTAAAAGTAAGTTTTAAACGATTTTTTTTATAGTTCTTTATAAAACGGTGACGATTTCTAAGCCAGAGTTTATTGGTTCGATTCTCACCTTTTTGCATTTTAATGCTACTAAAATTGTGAGAGTTGGTGAAGATGGATGTTTGTTTCATTTTCACGCAAAAACATCTGAACGAATTTAAATGAAATCTTGCGTAATATAGCTCATACAACAATTTATGTAAAGATTTCGTAGATTTTCACTATAATATAACAATAAGCCTAAGCAGGCGAAGTTGGGGTCGCTAGTTCTCCCATAAAACGATATTACAGTTCCAAAAATAAATTAACAAATTATTTTCCGAATAATTAAAAAAAGTTCAAATTAACTAAACTTTAATATATTGTTCGTTCGTCTTCGGTGACTAATATCTACATTTCGAATGCGTCGCCAGCTTAACTGTTCATTTATAACAGCGACGGGCGCGTCTTCGTGTTAATTGCTGTGAATTTTTAAATAGTTTGTATTTGGCTTTATTTTTCGTTTAAGTATTTAACTTAGCGGTTAGACGTTAAATGTTTTGGAAGTTTTGGAAGTTAAATCTCCGAATGTTCTTTCTATTTTTTGAGCGTGTAGAATGACGGAGCTCAACGCCGAGTCTTATCTTCTTACCGGAGTAAATAAATAAAAATAATTTATTTACCGTCTATTACCGTCAGACGGGCAGTATTTCACTACTTATTGTGCGTTGCCAGTCGCGACGCAAGGCCACAAGCGTTGGTCTGTGAACAGACAGGTTGTGGGTTCAATTTAGATATTTTTATTTCCTTGAAAGCTAAAAAAAAACAAGACTTTAACCACAGCCACGCAACTTGCAATATCTACACAAGATCAGAAACGAAACACCACAAAATACAGAAGATAAACGAAAATAAATATATGAAACATACTTAAGATATTATATCAAGATCAGGTTCTGATATCCACAAGTTTTACTTGATTTATTATCGAGTGTAGATCAGTCCAACCAGTTCCGTGACCCCCCCAGCTCGAACATGACTAATCTCCTTCGATGTAATCTCACTGAATAGGACGCCCCTGTAGATTTGAATCAAGGGGATTTTATGGTGCTTTGTTCGATAAAATTCCTATACGGAACGTTCCTATTGACGGCGGCGGCGGCTCGTGGGGGACCCTAGTTTCGTCAATCAACATTTTCATTGCAATCTTCGAGAATCCTTCAATTAAAATTTGTAGGTTTTTGTTCTGTAGCACGAATTTCCCATTGAAGTCCCAAGTTTTTGTTATAGGTACTCTATTGTGAAATGTGAAAATAATAGTGCATTCAAAAAAGTCTAGATTTTTTAATATTTTTGAGCGGTATATTGAAGTAAAGTCACCTGTTCACTCGTTTTAATTAATTAATATGGATTCTGTCGTGGTACAACGCTGACTTTTTTAGTTTATATTATTAGTAGTTGTCGCTTCAAATTTTAACACACTCCGAAATAGTATGTACTAACAAACAATAAGCTAAAAGACTTGATAAGTGGTTTCTTTAAATTTATCTAAAAATTAATACAATTAATTTTAAGGATATACAAAGTGGTGCTATCTTGTCCCGGTCATTTATAGTTATATAGCAGCGAAAAATAAACGCGACACTTGTGGGTCCATTTCCCTTTCGAAGGACTCAATTATTTTCATTTCCTCGCTATAATAACCAGAAAAAGCGCGATATGCGCGGTGTGTTCCATCATTCAAAACTTAATATCTCGAAAATTGGGAAACAAAAGCTGAGAAACTGAGTGTTTCCCCTGCTGTGAGCAAAAAGAGTGAAACTATTTTTTTTCTTTTCTTGGCATAGGATTGATTACACCATGAAAGTGGACAAGTCGTTATGCTTTTTTAAAAATTGTCTAAAAGTAAATATACATAGATACCTAATTCATTTAATTATATCTAGAATCATTCATCAGTCATTTATCAAGAACTTATATAAACAAACACTTTAGTAAACAACATAGAAGTTATTCCAAGGCAGGCACGGATTTTTGGGTAAGTCAAAGTTAGTGGCTTCCAAGTTCAGATCTCAAAGTTGAGTCTTTAGGAGCCCACCCAGCTGTGTGTTCTGTTGAACTCCAAAAGCGTTTTAACTGAACACATTTGAATATGAAATTTGCTTGGATTTCCATATTTTTCTTCTTACAGGTTCTTTGTGTAATGAAGTGATGTTAACGTTTTTTAGCTTTAACTTTTACATATAGATGGGCTCTTTATATTAATAATAATTAATGGCGCAACGTGGCGTATTGTAGTCTCGTTACCATAGTGACACTTGGGTTCTATACCAATGCGAGGAAATAATTAATTGATCTTCGAGTGAGAACAACTTTCGCGTTCATAGTAAGAAAAATAACAAAGAGTCATATTATATTTTATTCTTACGTGTATAATTAAATTAAGCTAACTTATAACACAGCAAAGTTTTTAAAGAAAACAATGTTAAAACATAAAGTAGGATTAGCAGACGACCTGCGTTTACAAAAGAATATTTTTAACAGGATAATTAAGTCTCGTACACAACTTTTACTTAGCAACATATTTAAGCTATTGTTTATTTAGCTTCACCTGTATCCCGCACGTAGAAGGGTAAGCAGAGGGAACCTGTCTATTTACATATGAGATACGCGTATTCAATAGTGTGAAACTATAAAAATATATAACTGTACTTTTAGTATTGATTTTGCTAAATATCGTCTAAGATTTTGTCATCAAATTTTAATTTTCTTAATTAATCACAAATAATGAAAAATTAACAAAAAATATATAGTAAAGTGCGTAATTAACTAAAACCATGTAAAATTATAATAATTAACTCGTGACCTATACTCGTATACATGCCGCCGGTGTATGCGGTCCTCTTCAATCCACCGTCTACCAGCAACAGCTAAACATATATGCGCTGTGCTGCATACAACCTGCCTATGAGACCCACATATGCACATTTTGTTGAATATTGTTATTATATACTGCTAATATTATAAAATAATAGGCTGTCAATGCAAACGCAACGGTTGCGGATTCAATGCTCGGGAGTGAATTACTGGTAGCAAGGCAAAACGTGACATTTTCTCTGACCTTTAATAAGCGGGATACGACGTGAAGCTAAAATAAATACTTATTATTGTTGCGGCTGTTTGTTCGACTTTTACACAAAATTTGTCGAACAGATTTAGATGAATCTACAGTCACAGCTTGGCTGGACAACATATGTTAAGATATTGTGAAATTATGTTTTTCGTGATGTAATGAGTTTATTATTATATAGATATCATGCACATTTTACCTTCACCCTGTATCCAGCATTTAGCGGGGCTGGCAGAGGGAATCTGTTAAGATGCTCTCCCAACTTTCCGTCAAATTTTCTACAGATTAGATGTGTTGAATGGCAGAAATCAGCATCCATATATGACTCTATCAAAACGAAGAAAAAGTTCGACAAAATTACCTTAATTATTGAATTTCACTTAGGAATATATATACAATTTCTTTAGAGAGTATTTGTATAAGAATATACATACAGTTTCTTTAGAAGTGAAATTTAAAACAAACTTTCTTTCAGTCTTAAAACGGTGTTTTCCCATATCGTAAAAGTGTAGTGTCGATACGAAGCAAATGTCAAGGTATAACTAACACGTTGTAAGGCCGCGACGTGACCTAAGTGCCGTACTTTATATAGCTTTATGTTGCGTGAATAGCTATAGCTTCAAGGGTCAACTTATATAATATAGTTTTGCAGCAGAGGAAACCTAGTGTTAAGACACTCCATTCGCCATTTTCCGCCGAATTCTGGTAGTATTGCGTTTTGGGTTTAAGAACTCAATGACGCACCTTATCTCATGGTAAGAGAGAAATATTACATATTTAATTTTCTGCTGTGGAAATCGAACCCCCAAGTATGTGGCACGACTGGCCTGTATTTTACTGAATTTTGGTAATTTAAATGACCAAGTTTTTTTTTAGTTATTTTAATATTAAAACAGAAACCGATAGCTTACCACTTTTGAATTAATATAATGTATCTGAGTTTTTGTCACGAACGTTATATTTGTAGATTGAAGTAGGCTTAATTTCAATTTACATTAATGTTTCATATCTTGGCTAGAGAAAATTACGTGTGCTCTAAAATAAATCTTCTGCCGCTATTTGTATGTATGTATACCAATAATTAAGAGAAGATCTTGCTTACCTTTTGCATGACACTGCTGCTACCTACACTACATACATACAAGAAATAGTACGTACAAGTCTCTACCGATAGTGCATGAGGCACAGTGCTACAAAGTATCTTAGGTAACCTAAGCCTTTAATGGAAGGTAGTTCTGTTAGGCTCCTCCACGAGCTTTCAACGAAGCGAGTTGTCACAAGATTGAGTCGAAGCGAGAATTTAGGAGAATTTTCCGATCAAAAGTGTATTTTTAATTAATTGTCGGGAGCTTTTATCGCTAAATCCGACACTTTGTCGAGCTTTCAACTTTCGTGCTGTATTTACTTTACTAAGGTGATTATTTTACTTAAACTATTAGGTAAATGCACATGTATGCATATACTCGTACAATTTTGCTTTAGATGCGAAGAATCTATACACTCATTAATTTCACTCAAACTTCTCTGGATAACGTTGTTGTATAATAAATATTTTTAATGAAATCGGCAACTAGTCTAAAACAAATAAGGTTCCCTGTGGGTACTTGTAGAGCGAACCGAGCGGCTCGCTCTACTGGAGACTTTCTACACTCTTTGTCACCAATAGGCTCTTAAACGGTTTGACCAATTGGATATATGGAAGATATTGGATACTGCTTTGCTGCGTGCCAGAGGAAAAAACGAATTTATATCATTACATTTAACGTGAAATAGAAATACTCGTAGTCTAAAGCCTCTCTCCATAAATGGACTCTAGAAAAAAAAATACCAGTAGTTTCTGAGATAAGTACGTTCAACTAAACAAACTCTTCAGCTGTATAAAATTTATATCGTCGTAAAATGTGCGTAGGGGTACGAGCGTGCGACTGTAAACGTGACAGGTTGTGGGCTCGATTCTTGTCTGAGGAAAATAATATATAAGTTATTTATCCACTCCACACAATGCTTCCATGACTAGGCGGAAAGTGGGGCACGGATGAAGAAATGCGATATATATATATAAAATTATAAAATGAAAAGTGTTTAAAGTGTAAACACCTAATAACCAAATCAATATAATTTTTAATAATCAGTATAAAATCTGTAGCATAGAAACCTTACTGTACTAAACCCACAATCTACGTTCGTGACGCTCTAACTTACAAGTCACGAACTGTAAAGGAATGTTTCAGTGATTGCACGTTATAAAATCAAAACGCCGTAAAATTATAACCGTGATTCGTTAAGTTAAATAGAAAGAGCTAGTTAACTTTAACCTTTCATTATACAGTTAAATAGTTAGTAAGTTTAGCGGCGATAATGTATTGAAGAAAATACTTTTTTTACTTAACTTTTACCACCAAATAGTTGTGGGTTTGAATACGAATCTATTCTAATGTTATAAATCTGGGAGAGTTTTTTTTTTGTTGATCGTGCTAGACTCAAGAACGACCTGGTACCGCTGTGACCCACGTTACACTGCGCGCTGAAATTGCGTCACACACGAGTATTTTCATTTAACCACGCGGATGAAATCGCAGGTATATACTAGTAAATACCTGCGATTACTATATAGACTATAAATTGTATGAAAACTTATTTATTATTATTAGCTTTATTAGCATTTTAACAATCTCTTAAAGAGTTTTAAAAACAAATAACCCATAAAAAGGGAGCTTATTTCTCATTCTAGTTTACATATTTTTTTAACCACAATTACTTATTCTAAGGCTTTGCCCGATTCGTTTACATTTTTAATGTAACTTCGGACGGGTTGGCCCTTAGAGGCTTGCCAGGGCCTTTATTTTTAAAAATATTGATTAAAATTTTTACTTACAATTCGCCATGGCGATGTAAACGGCTAAAGTATTTATGAAGCTGAATAAATTAAAGAAATAAAGGATATTTATTTTTAATTAATAATTTTGTAGCAAAATATATCTTTTATTATTTAGAAAATGGGAGTTTGTATGTATACTTGGCCTCGGACTTAAGATTTGATTAATTAAAGAGAATTGAGAATTCTTATCACAATTGAAGAACTCTTATCATAATCTTTACTTAAAAGACCCACCTGTAGCCCATCTGATGTTACACGGGGTCGTGGGCGGCGTGATCATTTACCGCCAGGTAACCAATACGCGAGTATGCCTTGTGATTCCTATGAAAATTTCGATAGCGATAATAATTTCATGACTACATTATTTCATAAGTTTGAGGCCATCGTGGCCAGGGGCACTAGGATGAGACTGTAGATGCGAAAGTTGTGTGTTCGATTGCTATTCGGGGGGGCAACCTAACCGCCGGTAAGCTTAAAGTTGTAAACGAAATTATGTACAGAATTTTTTTTGTGGCAAGACACACCGTTCTTCACGCACCGCCTAATTTTCGAGACGTTCTATGTCGAGTTTTCATTAGGGCGAGGAAATGAAAATAATTCGTTCTCCCTAGTGGGAATTGAACCCGCGACCGTCGGGTCTACATTATAGCAAGTTAGCATGGGTTAATTTAAAATACAACGTTTAGAAAGAATTTAGGGCAGTGTGTGAAAAAACTTGAACACAAGTTGTTGACACAACACTGAGAGACAGACGTCAACACACAAAAGAACTTATTAAAGTTAGGTGAAAATGAAACGAACATTATTTTATTTTTCCTTTGCTTCACGCTATATCCCGTTCATAACAGAGTTGACAAAGGGAACCTGGGAACCTAGTGTTAAGACGTTAAGAGTTTCCCCAAGAAACTATTTTTTTATATTTTAAATAATTTTATTCTACTGTGCACAATTTGAACTACTACGAGACAATGGAGAGGATATCGTAAAATAGTTGATTGTCTGTCAGTCTTTATTAAAGTTGATTATTAGAATTCCATGCCCGCATCAGACTTTTCATATTATGATCATAAAACTATTGGAGACAATATGTTTTTAAGTCATACAAAAATAGCTTCACGCTATATCCTGATTAAAGCACAAATCAGCACAGGTAGGGGACTAATGTTAAGAGTTAAGATACTTGACTTACACAAAATTTGCCAGCCCCTAACTGCGCTTTCTCTTTTGATCAGAGGGAATCAATAGTCATTTTTCTGATTGGGAATCTAACCTACAACCGTTGCGCTTACAAGCGGACGCTGTGCTACTGCGCCATGACGGCCTCGCAAAAACTTTATAGGGAAATAAAACATGTTCCCATGAGACTAATTCTATATAGGCATATACCTAGGTATGCTCTAAAAAGTGAAACCAGACTGAAACTTGTGTATGTAAATATTTCCTGAAATTAGTCGTTTAGGCGGTCGAAGCCGCGGGTTGGTCGCTAGTAAATCATAACCATTGAAAATCATATTCCCTATAAATATATTAGGTTATGTTAAGTAGGTCTCAGAATTCCAGACTTACTACTCGGCGTGCTATCAACGACACTTAGTTTCTTGTTTGCATAATTTAATACTAAGCGTTATATGCACTTGAGTTATCTGCTCCGATCGTATACTGGGAATATGCGGTTGTACAGTCATTTTGTGTTAAGCTAATAGTTTTAGCTTGTGTTCTTAGCGTTTAGCGTTTAGTTGGATTTTGTGATAGAGTTTTTTTATTTAGTGACTTTAGAGTAGAGTAGTGGGCACAGATCAACTCCCCTCCCCTCTCTCCTTTCCCTCTATTTCTACACCCATTCATTATATTATTAGAGGTCACCTTGGCGAAGTGGGACAGCATTTTACTGTAAACATAAAGAGTTCAACAAATTCGTTTTACACCCTCTCTAGAGATTTTATTATTTTCATTTTCCCAAAGATAGTCAAAAATTAGTTAGTAGGCGTTAAATTCTGCCATGTAACATGCAATAACTTGGGAATAAGAGCGAAAAGCGGAGAATGAAGAGAAAATATATTACCTATATTTGCGATTTATACACTGCGACAACTTTCTCTCATATTGAACCAAAAAAGGCACTAAGTATAAGTATGTCAGAGGAAAGCCGACAGTATCACGTAGAAGGGAGCTTAATGCGGTAAATGTCTTTAAAATATTTGTACAACCACATTTCCTGTTAAATTTACTTTTTGTTCATTGTTCTTTGATAATTTAACTGAAAGAGTTATTTTCGTTTATCTCTTGTAAGAAAAAAAAGCCGGCGTTGAGTTCCGTCATTCAATGAACGATGTCTTGAAAAATAGGCGTTGTGTGGAGAAAGTGATATTACACTGCGTTCTTTCCTAAAAAAATAAGTCTCTTTAAATTACAGCCCGGGTGAACACAGAACTTGCCACTCATATTAATCATCGATTTTTTGTTGGTGATATCTCTTATTTCATATTGATAGTACTGATTGTACATTACCAAGAAATCGGCGGAAAGTATGGAACGAAAGTGTCTTAACACTAGCTTCTCACATTTTCTTCGCTTACCCTACCTATGTGCAGGATACAGAGCGATCTAAAAGAATAAACATTACTAAGTGATACAAAAGGAACACACAACTGCTACAAGATTATCTATGTTTAAACATAAGCTTACACACGTTCATCCCCTTACACAAGTACGCAACTTAACGCCCATTCTCTTGAGAGACAATTGAAATTCCTTGCAATTGCAACTAGTGGTATTACCGCTCCAACGAACTTGAGATGCGGAACTCTAAATATGTTCCGCTTTCAGTACTAGCGCTGTATACGGAACATTGTTTATACCTTATTCGCCTTTATTGTGCGAATACATTTGCTTCGGATTGCTTAAGGTGTTTAGTAATTGAGATGGTAAGTTTAGTCCCAATAGTTCTAAATAACAATGAGGTAAATATAATATTGCTATTTAAAGAAACACTAACTGTATTCAATAAAGTGTCTTGCTACAACGGGAAACATTAATTTACATTTCTTGAGAAACTGACTAAGAACTTTTTGAACTATTAAGTACTTAGCCTTGTTTAGATATTTCTGAAGACAACTACTTTTTTCCTTTTATTTTACCTTCTTTTATACTTAAATGCAGCGGTTCTTTATATTTGAGCAAAAAATGTACATCAAACAGATTTCCATGGCCGTTTCATGAGTATTTCCTCTAGAGTCCAACGTAAGGATGTCCAACGTTATATTGAAATACTATATTAGGAATTCCATGAACATTTTAGTCAGCATTTCCATCAACATCTAAAGCTATATAGACACTGTATACCATATACATTTAGTGTACTTATTCATTGTAATTACCGACAAAGTTAAGGAAATTTTAATTCTAAGCGTAATTTCCAAGTGGAATAGGTGTTAACAGCCACTCAATATAGCCGCAAGGCGTCTTGCACATTCAATTGGGGCATTAGCCGTTCCCAGATTATACGAGAGAATGTTTTTGAAGGATAATGCTTTACTGTAAAGGTTTGCTGTTATAATGGTTTATTATTAATGTGTATATTTATGATTTTGACGTTGTGAAATTGATACATCATTTATTAATTTTTTCACCATTATCATCCTCATCATCATAGCCATTTTACACAGGTCTTGACCAGGTCGTCGGTCCACCTGATGGAGGGGCTGCCCACTAGCGTGGGCTAGTAGACTTTGCTCGACCAGGCCGAAATATCAAATTAAATATATATTAAAATAGACAAATTTTGTTCCAAATCGAACCTACAACCATCACTTTAATTCAAGCACATGCACCCGAAATCGCATAGCTTTGAAAACGTAAGGCTATATAATTATATATGACTACCAATCCAAGCTTAATGGGTCTGAGATAACGAGAAGAGCAATACTAAGCTGTTATTGAACGTTGCATTTGCTATTACCGAATACTGAATAGCGTGATCAATATCTTGTCTAAATGATATACATTTTAGCTTTACGCTGTATCCCACTTGTAGCATGGTAGGCAGATTGAGCTTAGTGTTAAGATACTCCGCTCCCATTTGGCGGAACTCAACGCCGTGCTTTACCTCGACACTAGAGTAAAGAAATGAAAATATTATATATTTCAATTCCTCGGGGATCATTGGGATTCGAACACCCAACCTGTCGCGTTAACAGTCACACAATTTTAAAAATAAAAGCGAAGGGGCGAAAAAAGGGGCGGGTGCACCTGTGAGTCTGTGTTTTTATAGTAAGTTTTTTTTCCCTAAAAAAAACGTTCTAGTTCTGCAAAATACCTCGCGTTATAAATCCGGCAATCTTTAACGCCCAAAACAGAAATAAATGACAAGCTTTGGGTACAAAATATTTCTTAGTCAGCGAATTAAGTGAAAGTAAAATTACTATGAAAAAGCTACGAGACGGTTAGAAGATATATTTAAGTGTCTCTCTTACCCTTTTATTTCAGAGTTATCTATTATTGCTCGTTTTGCGTTTTTTTGTAATCTATTAATTGTATTTCTTGCTAATATTTTTAGGTAGTAGTCAGTCAGTCTTATATGAACATAAATATATACAAGTCACATCAAATCGATATACGAGATGTAATATAACCTTCCTTAATAAGTGGATTATCTGGCAGAAAAATGACATTTCGATTCGTATCACTAGTTCCTGAGACAAGGGTGCTCTATCAAAAAACTCTTTAGCTTTATGAACTAAAAATTTAGATTTATTTACACATACATGCCTAGGGCGCAATTCAGATATACACTTAGGAAATATATTTTATTCTTTTTATATTTCTTTTTCTTTAGTAAATATTAAAGTTAAAATATTTGGCTTTAAAAACAAAGTTAATATAAATGGTAATAGTGTTGAAAAAAGTTTAATAACTGTCAAATAAACTTGTTTGTAATTTATTTTTATATTGAATACCATTTTGTGTTTTTGTTTCAGACTAAAGTGGCCTTTAATATTGTTTTTTAGATATTCTGTAATATATTTTCCTTGAACTATTTCGCTTAGCTATTGATTATGAAAGGTCTCTACTCTCTACATAATGAATCCCGTTTGATACTTGAAGGCTTCGCAAGACATATTGGCAGGCCATTAATATGCTTTTCTATAGAAATCATTTTAAGCTCTACTTACTACTAAAGGGCTATAGAGCTTTGGCTGTTTTGTGTATTGGAAGTGTGTTTACCTTTAAATTATATTTTTATATGAAACTTTTGTATTAAAAGTTTTTTGTACAATTATTAAAGAACTAACACATACTTATGTATATTTATAGCATTTTCATAGTGTTACATATATGTTAAAATGACTATTATGTAACGTATACATAACGGTTAGCTCAGTGTCCAAAAGGCTAGTATTCGAGTTCCGTTACGTTTAAATTTTATGTTTTTAGTGTACAAATTTTCTCGCAAGCTGGACTAGGTAGTTTTAGATCGTTTGTTGCCGCGCTTTTCTTGTTACCAGAGAGAGGAAATAAATCCTCCAAGTGGGAATCGAACCTGCGACAGACAGGGCCATGTGGCTTTAAAATTAAAATTTATTGAAATGCAATAATCAAAATAGCTATTTTCACCACTTGGCACGCAATTTACTAAAATTTCTAAAATAACTACACTAATAAATACTTGCAAAATTCACTGAAACATTGTTTATTTTTTTCTTTACCAAACAACTATTCTAGTTTGGCCGTTCAACTAGCGACCCTACAACCTAACGCTTCTTAATACTCTGCACACGTTCTACTAAAGTAGTGTAGGAGACAATTTAAAAATATCTTCAAATGAAACTAGAAATCAACATCTCAGTCGACTCCTATTTCTTATTCGATAAGGGTGGGTATTTTCTAAGTGTTTTCAAGCAATGGGGTAGTTTGGAATCCAACCCTCGGTCCTGCATAATTAAATAGGATAAATGCACCATGACATCTCCCTAAAACGCTTAAGGGTTCTACGGCTTACATGGATATTTGTGTTAGAAATACCGTTTCTGTTAGTGTCTTGAACTCGAGCATAGCGTATGACTATAATCAGGACGGTTGTGGGTTTGATTTTCACTAGAGCAATTTTTCAACAAAAGCCACTTTTACTTTTTATTATAAATGTCAAAAGTATACGAAAAATCAATTAGATATTTATAATCAGTTTCTTATAATATAATTGTTGTTATAAGATATTTCTATGTAATACATACCGGAAAAACGTTGATTCACGTAACAATAATAGTATGAACATTCAAATAGCTGTATAATTAGACTGCAAATGCACACGACTTGGTCGTATGCATTACCAACGCTCGGCCGCGCTTAAAGATAATCTATTATATCCATATTTGACAGTTTATTTAGTATTATTATGTATTTTTTCTTTTCACGCTTTTTCCCGTATACAGCGGGATAAGTACATAGAGAATATTATTTTTAGATACTCTGTTCCCCGTTTTTCTGAAAACATATCTCTTCTTGAAAACCATACAGGCGCTCTGACCAACTAAGCCATATGTTCTCATCGGACCACGTTGAAATTCCTTACCTTCCTTATCTTCTGAATGCATAGAACTCGTAAAAGTACCGTCAATATTTACATCGTTAGTTTCAGCTTTTCTGAAGATTCATATACCATCTTTCATGACTTATTTTGATTACCTCTCTCTGGTAAAAAGACCTAGCGCAGTGTTGAGTTCCGAGATAATCGTAGCAAAAATGTCTCGAAAACTGAATGGTGCATGAGAATATCCTAATGTTTGGTTTCCTCTTCCTTGCTACCTTGGTAAATAACTTGAAAATCAGCCCTTATAGTTAAATTTTAAAACAAAAAAAGATGCTATCTACACAAGGTATCAATTATTGTTGAAGACTATACAGCTCAAAGGTAATGAGACAAATCTTATAGAAGATCGTGATAAAACACGTTTCCCGCAGCAAACACTTTTACGGAGAAACCAATTTTATAAGACGTCTTTTTGAAGCCTTTGTGGGTTAGTACTAGCTAATATACTCGTACTATATACTAGTCATCGTCCGCAACTTTGTGTGGACTTTGAGATGTAAAATAGAAAATCCCTTTCTTTCTTTTTTCGTTCCCTTGTGAATTATTCTTTTTTACTTGCACTACTATGCTATATATCTCATAAAGATTCATAAAATGTGAAAACTGATCGCTATCTGTACTTGGTAATAAGAAAATCTATTATCGGGAGCAATTATCATTGTAACAAAACCCAATACAATGATTTATTAGCACACATATCAATACTTTGAATGTATTAAGCTATCTTACGATCCCGGCAGGAAGCACGTCGACGCTATTATTACTCTATATTTGTAAGTAAATGCAGCCCACATATGTGCACGAGTGTGTGTACGGAAGTGTTATTGCGAATGCGGCGCCGGCGACCAGTAATGGTTGGGCGATATAAATGGATAGCTATATTTGCTATGTGCTTAGTTAGATAAGGCGCGGCGTTGGGTTCCGCCGTTTAATACGCGATGTATTGGAATTTGGATGGAAAGTGGTAAATGGAGTGTCTTAAACACTAGGTTTCGTCTGTCAACCCTGTTATAAGTGAAGCTATAAAAGAAACCTAGTGTCAATTACTATTTCCCACCATTTCAGCCTAATTTTCAAAACATTACGTGTATAATGGCGGCACTCAGCGCCATGCTTAGTCTTGTTACCAGAGCGAAGAAATAAAAATAGTTCATTCCCCGAATGGATTTCGAATTCACAACCGTCGTGGTCACAGTCACACCCTGTACCGCTGCGTCACGACGGCATTTAAGTAATGCACCTATTTCAAATAGTCTGACATAATACCGTCAACATGCACTTCCTGCTAACTATAAATGGTAAGATGGCTTGTTAAATGGTACAGTCGATCACTTTGACGGTTATAAATTCGAAGGAATAATTTATTCTTATTTTGCTGAACTCGTGATGATTGCATTTGGGTGCGTATATATAACACTTATTTTGTGAATAGATTTCATTTCTTGATTTTCTGGTTTTCATTTTATTAATAGTATATTTCTCTTACAGGTATTTATAGCTGTTACAAATTCAGAGATTATAGAGGAGTGATGCTGTAAGTTTAGCTGATCTTTATTTTTCTTGCATAGTATTTTGTTTATAATTTTTATTGCTCTTTAAATTTTTTTCACTCTGTTGTGTACAGCAAAACAATTTATAAAACACAGCTACCAATGTTTTAATCTTAGGATTGCAATGCTATTCGATTTTTCATTTTTAGGCGTGGCACAAACGCGGCTTAACACAAGCTTACTTGCTTATCCTGCTATGAGCAGGATACAGCGTGAAGCAAGAAAAAAGTTTTACGAAAATTAAAAAACTTCATAAACTAGATGATTGACATTTAATGCAATTGCATACGCATACTTATTGTTTATCAGTACTATCATTCTATTGTTTATATTACAATTGTCCTTATGAAAAAGGAGGACAAATAAACTTCTCACTAGGATTTCTATAAATACATCAAATAAATGTTAACTATATAAAAGAAAATTATATTTAAAGAAGTGGTAAATATAGTGGTGCAGTACTACAGAGTCTAACTGTCAACGCGATATTTTTGAGTTCGATCCCCATACGGGAAAATCAACTATTTTAATTTCTCTGCTCTGGTGACAGAGCACTGAGTCTCGCCTGCCAACACAAAATTCGGCGTGGAAAGTGGGGAAACGAAGTGTCTTAACACTAGGTTCCCTTTTCCTACTGTGCTATTTGAGAACAAAATTACATAAAACAAATAAACCTTATCAAAATCGATACAGTGTAAATAAATATATTATTTAGTACCAATAAATATATTTATAAATTCTGTTATCACTAGTACCGTAGCGCACGAACAAACCTCTTTAAGCTATAACCCGGTCACTTAGAATACAATAGCATTGTGTTGACTTACCCTCATGAAACATGTATCCTTAATTTGTTAGGTCGTATGAACGATTTCATTGAGACTGTCAAAGGATTTCGTAACCTAACAATGCACGGTCAAAGCAAGAAATCATTTCTTTTAAAACTTATATTGCCTACGGTTTCAATAATATCCGATCTATGCAAGTTTATATTGGCAACAAACGAAAGCAACAAAGTTACTTCCTTTCCTGATATTTACCTCTTTTAGCGTAACGTTGTATTTTGTACGCAATATTCACAAGGTGCTATACCGCTAAAAGGTTTCTACATACTTTTAATATGGCTTTCAGAAACACTGTTCTCTTCATAGAGAACTTAGGAATGCTAGATTTTGCTGAACGTGAAAATGCACTTTCATGGTCCTTTGTTACGTAAAACCTAAGGAACTTTTAAGATAAAGCTCAAGCTCGCTGATGCGCATGTTATGTTATTCTTGTAGAGCTTTCAAGTACTTTATTCGTGCGATTGGTTCTACTCAAGTGTTTAATCCATTCACCTGTGCTCCATTAATATAATGGTGAGTAAAGCAAAATTTGGTTAGACATGGGTTTATAAGCCATATTGGGCTCGAGCAGTGAAGGCGAGTATTAACCGTTTACAATTCCCCTGCTCTTGAAGACGTTAGTTTCGTTTGTTTGCCAAATCCCAGGCAGTTTTCTGAGTTTACGAGCATAAATATACTTTTTAGTTTTACGCTGTATCTCGCTCATAGCAGGGTAGGCGGAGAAAACCTAGGAACCTAGCGTTAAGGCACTCCGATCCCATTAGGACACTTTCGTTTTTTACTTTGATTACGTATTGAGTGGAGGAGCTTTGCTTCGTTACCAGAGCGAGGAAATGAAGGTATTAAATATTGTATTTCCTCAAATAGAAGTCGAATCCACAACCTGTCGTACAGTCGCAGGCTTGTGCCCCTGCGCCACCACTGGCCTCAAGTTTTCTTCATATAAATTATATGTAGACTACAACATTTGATACTACAATACTTTGAAGCCAAATAAATTTCAAAGAAAATTCGGTCAAGAGTGAACGTATAAACCCAACCCCTTTTATAATAGCTTAATGAAAATCGACTTTATGTCTTATAAATATATGTGTAACATTAGTACTCTGTCTTAAATAATTCGGGGAATTTTGTAATTTCCAAAAACTAGCTACTATATACCTACTGTCGAGGGTTGTTTCGACATGTGGTGCTAATACTACCCTTCTGATGTCCTTTGTCCACATGGCGGTGTTACGTTACAAGGGCTTAGTTTTGTTTACGAATCGTATTTAATAGTATTCCCACTTATGTACATGTTATATAATAATATGTATTTGTAGCAAAAATAATTGTTAGATTTTATAAGACTATAAACAAATTATTAGATAATTAGATTTTGTTTTTCCTGTATTGTCTTGTGGTTTGATATTTTACATTAATTGTAATTCTATCATAAGTTTCTTATATGAGAGTCAATGAGAACATTCACATTTTCGTGCCGGTCCAATCACATGTATAAGAATATTTCTCATAGCAGAATATAAGATCGGATCGAAAGCGATCCGTGACTTAAGCTTCGTTTCGCGCATTCCGCATAATTTTCGAGAAACTGAAATACGGGCTAAAACATAATGATTAATATAAACATTCTACATTAATTGTTAATCTCTTTACAAACACGCCCACAGGCTTATACTGCCCCACAAGCGCCATCCCAAAGATAAAACAAAAATTAACGTAAAAAGCTGTAATTGGTCGTATCACCGGCTCTCCGGTATCAGAATAAAAGATATAAAAGACATTTACGTATAAAATTCAGTTATCATTGGTAAGCGGGCGGTAAAATTAAATTGAGATCGCGTTTTGTCGAGAGTACCCACTTGACCTATCCCGCAAAAATATGAGTACCAACCTACCTACCTACCTACCTACCTTCCATCCTACATTTAGGAATTATCTATCATTTTTTTCTAGTTAAATTGAAATTAAGTCGTTCATTTTGCTTACTTTAGGTCGCCGAATTATGCCAAGGTAATTAATGACAGTTGATTTTATTTTGTATAATATTATATTAGGGGTTTACAGGTTGGATATCGTCAAACCGTATGTATATCTTTTTAGCTATATGCTTGACAACAGGTAGGGCAGAGGGAACAGACAGAGTGTCAATACACTCCTATCTCCTCTTTACGACTTTGAGAGTGCGCGTTGCGTGTATTATCGTGGTTTTGATGCATGACTCCAGTAAGTTAGTAACTAAGAGAGGAGTCACTATAGTGCCGGTCACGGTTTGTTGCATGCGTGATTTAACCGGAAGTTGACCGGAACGATAGTAAGGGTGCTCTCATTATTTCTCTTATAAGAATATTTGTAACAGACTGAGGTCGGACCGAGAACGAATCGTAATTAGCGCTATATATGGCCACGCGATTAATACGTTCAAAGAGTTTCATTTAAAATGTAATCTAAGGTAACAAAGTCCTATTGCAAACTTTTGTAAACATATTTACATAATATATGTACAAAAAAACTCCGACGTTTAACCTGTTCAACTTTCGGCTATATCACATTGTATTTCTATTAAAGTTGTAGCCAACTTTTTGAATAATTTACTATAGCAGGGTTCGCCTGCCGGGCGGTTATGGGTATAGCCTGTCTTCACGTAATAGACTTTATGGTTCATTATGGACTAACTAGACGTAGGGGCGCTGCAGTGCTTCTTGCTACGCACGCTCCGTAGAAATATTCATAAAAAGTAGTAATCAGTGCATAAATAATCAATAAAACTAATTGAGTGGTTAAATAATCATCTGATTCAGGACATATATTGTGGACAGTGACCGTGAGCAAGTTTAATAAACAATAAATCACAAAATAAAGTGTGTCAGACATTGTTCTTTTTCGTCATCAAAATTAATGCTTTAGTGAAAAATTTTGCAAGTATATTTGTGTTTTACTTAAGTGATGCAAAAATTATAAGGCTAAGATAGCCCTCAGTGCGCATTCAGTAGTCTATTTTTCAAAAATAAAACAAGTAACTACGTTAGTGACGTGACTTGCAAAATTTGACCCAAAAGAAGCGCCATCTATTGCGAGTTCGCGAGCACTTTCCTTATTCCGGGCAAAAATCAATCAAATATGACATCGCAAAATCCTAGAGAGGGCACTAATTATACCAAAAGATTGTACACACTTTTGTAGAAACGTTTATAATATTCAATCATGGACGGAATTATGAGTGTGCTTCGCAAAATACAAAACGACCTGAACGAGCAAAAAACAGCGATTTTAGAAAATGGCAACATAGTTACACAACAAGTAACTCAGAATATAAACCCCATATTGGGAGAAAAATTGAAAACATGGGAAAAAAAATTCAAAAACATTAGCGAAAAGATAGAAAATCAAGAAAAACGTCTCTTTTTCCTCGATAAACAAGTCAGACAGAGAAATATTGTATTATTTGGTTTTAAAGAAAATGAAACTTCTTATTCAAATTTAGAATCAAATATAGTCAATTTTATTGCACAATATTTCTCTATACACATGGACCGCAGAGACATACAAGAAATAAAAAGGATAGGTAAGAAAGGAAAAAAGCCACGACTTACTATCATTACGCTCTCCACACTTGGTATAAAAATAGATATATCTCAAAATAGAGGAGCACTAAAAGGCACTCATTATTATATTAAAGAGGATTACCCGAAAAATATATTGGAAAATAGAAAGTTACTACAACAGGAAGTGAAGATGGAGAGAGAAAAAGGAAACAAAGCAATAAACAAATATGATAAAATTGTAATACTAAACAATAACATATGTACACCAGTATACGAAAACAAAAAAAGAACTCTTTCCAATTCCCCTGAGCATAACAAGAATCATGGAGCTGAGCAAAAACTGCAAGCGTAAGAAGAACAAAACGCAGAGACCGATACAAAGATCATCAAGCTTATCCGAGAGTGTTTTAAAGCCCAGCATACTAAACTTTTTAACTAACAAGAAGCCAAATGACGCAGCCAATAATCAACAAAATAAATCCACGTACAAATAGCAACTACCACCCCCCTCTTACAGAAAAGACACACACAATATCCAAACAACAAATATTAATAAATCTAATCTCCCAAGCCGGTTGGTCACCGTGGGAGAATATGACCACAACCCTCCAAAGAAAAAATATAAACATATAAACATATATAAACGTACGGAACATACCAATCAACAAACTGAATAAACTACATTACATTATGTGAAGATTGACAAACTTTGGAGGAGGCCTTCACCTGTTCAGGGGTTCTTGCGAAATATAAATAATTAATAATAATATTAAAAATAATAAAATATACATTACGTTACTAACCCTAAAATAAAATAAATTAAAAAAATAAATACATATATATTAAGAATAATAATAAAAAATAAAAAAATGTAACTAACCTAAGAATAGTTGTAATTTACTTTAGCAAGAAATAAAAGGCTTTTTATTTTTTATTTTTTTTTATTTTATTATCATGGACTAACTATAACTAGGTATATACATATATATTGTAATTGTGGGTTCGATTACCACTCGGGGAAATGAATTATTTTAAATTCTGCGCTTTTGGTGTTTAGTCTTCGGAACTTGAATTTTCCGTAGTCACAGGAGTGAAAAATAATGTAAAGTATTACTAGCATTACGATTGTATGAAAAAGTTAATATAATGATTATAGTAGGTAATTATTAAATTGAACCTTTTCAAAGCCACAAAGTTATATGAGACATGTTGGATGGTGACAATATGATAAAATTTAATTTATTGTTGTATTAAAATGCTCACAAAGTTTGCGGCTTTGTGGTTCATACATATGCCCAACCGAACACTGTAGAGATTGCGGGTTATAGTCCTGAAAATAATTGTTTTTATTTAAAACCGATTTGTACTGAATTCTATTATAGTTTTTCGTTTCAATTGGTATATAAAAACATACTTATTAATATTATAAATCTGAGCATTGTTTCATTGAACGTTTCTCTCTACTTGCTGTTTACTTTTCAACCAAAGTGTTCACAGGGGATTGTGTGAAAGGCTATCATATTGCTATTTGACGATTTTTCCAGATAATATAAAGTTATCCTATATACCTTTATTTTTTTCTATCTCATCGCTAAAAGAAAAAAGCTTTTAATTCGTAATGTCTATAGTAGGCATGTAATATTTCCACCCCCGGAACCGTACTGGCAGACGGAAGGGCACCGACTGTATCCGTCGCCGCCGTTTATCACGCGGTGACGGGACTCGAATGCAAAATGTCCTTGCAGCTTAAACTTGCGTGAAATATAGCGTGTGTTCTTTGTATGACACTTAACTTGCTAGTCGAAAGAGTTTGCTTAATAAAAGTACAGCAGTTTGCTCTACACTTATGAGTTCATATTTAAATTCACAACAAGCAATGCCTGTAGGATTCGGCGGAAAATGGGAATTGGAGTGTTTTAACACTAGATTTCCACACAAAGCGACTGCCTCGCTACCTCGCAAAGAAAACTTGGAGATATAGTGTTAAGACACTCGACTTTGTCTTATATATAAATATAGCATGTAATATTAGTGATATACTAATTAAAAATTTAAATATACTAATTAAAGTCAAAAGGGTTTAAGAAGAAGTGACCTACCACTAAGTTCTCTTTGCCAACACTTCCCTAAAATAGAATACCTGAAGAAAGTGAAAAAAAAAACGAAAATATATCCCAAACATCTACCAAAATAACCAAGTTTAATCTAACTTAGAATTTACAAAAGTTTACTCCAAGTGACTCGACGAATGTGTTTGTCAGCACGATTAATCTACACATCCGACTTCAGCGGAGTCATGAAGGAAATGTGCTTACACTTTGCAAGTCGTCACCGACGCGAGCTTTGGGAGGTTTTGACTTTTTTTTTGGGCGAGGATATTAAAATTTGGAGTGTGTTGGGAGAAATTTGTATTTCTTCTTTATGTAACTTATAATTGAGGTTGAGGGGCACAAGCGTGCGACTGTGAACGCGGCCGGTAGTGGGTTCGATTTCCACTGGAGGAAAAGCAATAGTTAATATTTTTATGCACCCCCGAGTGGGAATCGAATTCACAATCGTCGCATTTACAGACAGACGATGTGCTGCTCATAACTTTTTATAGACTTGTAGGTGGTATATTAATAATACTATTCATTTATTTACTTAATATTTTCTAACTCATTTCGATCATAAACTGTGAAAAGTTACACACAAACATGTTAATGAGTTTGGCGTATGTTTATATTCTAATTTAATATTAATTAAACCTTAATTGACTTTCACTTTCACCTTTTTCTGACTACATTAAACTACGGTGCAGCGACACAAAGTCTTAGTGTGAGCGTGACGATTGTAGATTCGATTCCCCTACGAAGAAAGCGAGCTATTTTGATTTACTCACTCTAATAAGACAACACGTGGCGTTGATTTATTTTCCTGAACACGCAATCTCAAAACTCTGATAAAAATAGGGAACGGAGTGTTTTAAAACAACTGGCTACACTGCTGTGCGCAAAAAAGCGCAAAGTAGCTTTTTATTATCTACGATTGCTAATTAGCACTTTATAGAAATAAACAAATCCTCGTTAAAGTTAGGTGTTATATTCTATCTATCTATGTCTATATTACAAATTACAAAAAAATATATTCAAATATATTATAGCTTCAAACCTACAATGGTCGCGAATACAGTACCTATCGCTCTTGCGCCACGACGGCCTCAAATATAAATAAAATTTATAACCAAAATTAAAAATTGATAAATTCCACCTGTATCTATTTTTAAATGTATTTGAATAGCATCCTCCAAAAAAAGGCTGTAAAAACATGTACTCTAATATTTTCCTTCCCAAAAATGTTTGTTTTACGTAAATTGGTTGATTCGAAGCGAGTTGGTGGATTGATTTTTTAATACTACCCCTTGTAAAAGCTTTTGCAATGCAAAAGTACGGTCAGTACGTAGTAAAAAGTAAGTTAAGTTCTTATGTGAGAGATTATAGAGGCTAGTATTGGCTGGTACAGTATATATCGAGCATGCACATATGTACGCAGAAACGAATGAAATTTTAAAAGGCAATTAAATGCAGGGCCGCCCTAGTGGCACAGTTGGTATTGTTAATTGTATATGTTGTTTGGGGGTTCGATCTCTTAGATGAGTGATAATTAGGTCGGATAAGATCAGTTGATAGCTTCTTTCCTCTCAAAACTACTCATGTTTTAAACCTTTTATTTATTCTTAACACTCTGCACTTAATGCTATCACTTAAACTGTTAGCACTTGAGATTTTACTTGAACGCTTTTGTTTGGAGCTTAATAATGATCTCAAAACTTTAGCAAGTCTCTGCTCAACTCTTTATTTTGGTGTTTAGATTGGTACAAGGTCAACATCCGTCAAAAAATATGATTCACAATAAAGAGTAGTTTCAGTGCTGTGATACTTATAAAATATTTCATTTGACTTACACTAATCATAGCAATAATTTTTATTCTTAATGAATATGAATAAATATTAATATTATCATTTGTAAAAGTATTTTATTTGATTTACAATTCGTATTTTGTCCAGGGACAATTTTTTAGTTGTAATTCATATTAATTTTTCTCATTTATTTATGTATGTTTTACAAACAATTTACGTTTCGTTCTATTTGAATTTATCATAATAACTTAACTACTAGTAATTAATGCTACCGTTACCGTGCTTACCGTTATCATTTGGTTTTTGAAAAATGTATCTTAAATTAGTAAAAAGTTGAAACAGAGTGTTTTCACACTAGGTTCCCTCTGCCTACCCTGCTATGTGTGGGATACCGCGTAAAGCTAAAAAAATGCGTGTTAAATAAAATAAACGCTTGGCAGCCTTATCGCGACATCGCGTGACTTTAATAACACACAATGAAATAATTATAGTAGTGGCTGACGTTTGAAGGTCGACCGTTTAGATATCGCAGCTTAGGTGAGGAGCGCGCGGTGGCCAGTTGGGAATGTTTATGTAGTTATCGGTGTGTACCAAGTTTTAATGATGATCTGCAAATGATTTGGGTGGATATATGTTTTTCGTATAACATCTTTTCAATTGAATTTGTAGATAAAAGTTATTTGTACTCCTAGCGGAGTCGATTATGTGAACTTCAAAATCCTTTTTTTTTCAGTTTCCGATGGGATTTCCGGAGACTCTTATTGGTCCCCTGCACTTCCCAAGGACTCATGCAAAATTCAAGCGTTCTGTGCCTCGTAGTTTCTGCTGTGCTACGCACAGTCATCTTTAACAGAAGATTTTTTTATATGGAAAAAGAGAGACTATCATTTAAAAAGAGATATACAGCGTTTGAAGGTAAACGCAATTATTAAGGGTTTGATTCCCACTCCGGAAAATTAATTATTTTAATTTCTTCGTTTTGGCATGGCGTTGATTGCAGCATTGAAGCCCGCCACTTTTCCCGCACAAGAAGAAAAAACACTCTTAATTCTAAATTCCCGGTTTAGAGACTGAAGCTAATTCATTTTTTATTTATATTTTAAAAAAATTGCTTTTTTTTTCGTAAAAATAGTTTTCTAGAAAGTAACTCTCTAAGAAGTAGTTAAATAACGCGAAATAATAATACAATTAATACATTCATAAAATGCGAATATAAATATAACATTGTAGGCAGACTAGTGGAAGTTTTAAAGGTCAAGTTTATTAGTCGTTCAGGTGGAAGAGGCTGAATGGATTTAATTAAGAGCTATTGCGGAATTCAACTTTGTACTACTTAGCTGTGGGTTGTATCTGTCGCTTAATGAAATTAAATGGCGGATGTAAAAGGATTTTTTAAAGATAAGGGGGTTTTGCTTAATATTTTTAAAAGAGGGAAATACTTTATCGTTTTTTAATGTTTACTGACTTTAAATGCAACAGTTGTGAGTTCGACTTCCACTCGATGGAATATATTTTAAATTTTCTTTGCCAATCAAAAAACGGCGTCTAGAAATTTTTGAGGAATGGAATGTCTTAACACTAGGTTCCCTTGACCTACCCTATATGTACGTAAATTTATAAATTATGTTTGCATATTTAGCTTTATGAGCATAATAGCATAAAGCTAAACACTCGTATGTGGCTGAGCTTATTAATTCTATAAAAAAATATAAATGCATAACTCTGATACTTAGAAATTTAAAAAATATTTTTTTTATAAAGAATTATCATTCATCGAGAAAAGTTTTATATTAACTTAGGAAAGGAAAAACAGGGTCTGTAATATAATTCCTATCAAATAAGCTATAATCAAGAAATTTAGATCACAATATAATATCCCGTCTTTGAACTTTGCGAAATGGCACTAAAATTCAGAGGTTACGAGAGATATTATTGATCGTCGCTCTAAACGTGTACGAAACGACTTAAGTCGTTAGAATTTGAAGACTATTTTTATCTATCTACAAATACATCATTGATTTGGAGATTTCAAATAGATTATTGGATTTGGATGTCTTTGATGTGAGATTTGGTATTAGCTTAATATTGATATTCGTATGTATATTAATGAGTTAGCGTCTGATTGTAAACGCGACGGTAACGCGTTCGATTACTTATCGCGTAGATTAATTATTTTCATTTTCTCTCTCTGGTAACACGCATATCTCGAAAATACGGTGTGAGGGAAACGGAAGGTCTGAAAGGCGGATCCCTCTGCGAACATTGTATTAAAACACCGTTTTCTACTTTACGCCATATTCTCGAGGCATTGCGTGTTTAAAGACGGAATTCAAAGCCACGATTTGTCTCTACCATTTTCTCGATTGGGATCAAACCCTCAACCCATCGCGTTTACAATCGCACACTTATACCTCTACGTCATATCTGACCTCCTGTGTGTATAAGTGTCTTAATATTACTAAAAACAGGACTGACACAAAAAAACCCAACAAAAACAAACACAAATTGAGCAAATTGGTTTTATGTTATTTTCTTATGGTTAATCCATTAAAAAAAATATTATACTAAGGATTGCTTATTATTCAAGGAAGAAAAATATTTATTATAGAAGGAAAATAATTATATTTTTGCCGTCTATAAGCCCGGTATCGAGGTGACACGTTCCCTGTTAAGTGATGGAACTTAACGCCACACTGTCTAAGCAATGTAGATTCCAACCAAATTGTTGGAGATCCAACCCACAAACATTGCGCTTAGAGTCAGACGCTGACTGCTATTGTATAAGGATGCATTTCCAATCAGAGTTTTATTATATTAGATACCTATGTAAAATGACAATACGTTAGATACATTTTGAAAGAGAATACTCACACATGAAGAATGAACACTTAATTCTCACCAAAAACCCCGAATTATGTGAAAATTTAATTTAACTACACTTTTATGTGCTAAATACACATTTAAGTGTACAGCTAGTAATAAAAATTCAAAGTAAAACCACGTAGCGCCGGTAGGATTAGCTTGTTAGGCTCAGGAGTTATGAAAACCTGACTTAAATACCAGGTCATGCTGGTATTACTGCGGTGAAATGGGAATTATGTTCTTTGAAAATTATTTATAGGTTTAGTTGCTGGTTCTCGCTGTAGGTAACAAAACAAAGCGTGGCGTTGAGTTCTGCCAATCAATCACGTGTTACGCAATGCCTCTAAAATTGGGCTACAAGTGCGGATCCTGCCTAAGTGCCGTATAGATTTATTACCTACTCATAAAGAAGGGGAGCAAGCCCAAAATGTGTCCAACGAAAAAAATGGAATAAACAAATGACGCTACCCATCAGTTTCTCCTTTTTGCCAGTACGTGGTGAAATGTGACGTTTAATATTTTTATGTGTTTGAACCTGAAAATCTAGTGTTAAGATACTCCTATTCCTCATTCAGACACTTCCATCCTCCATTTGCCCGTTGGGTTGTGGAACACAATGCCGCGTGTCTGGTTCCCAGAGCGACAAATTTAAAAAATTAAATATACCTCGAGTGGGCATTGAACCGTCTCCGGCCCCTATCAATTATGTGTTAGATTATAAGATATTTGCCGATATCTTCTATTAAAAAGCCAAGAATAATATGTACCTACAAACTAATAGTAGACTATCAAGATCGATCAAAGCTAACTAGCCCTGAATGTAATAGAATAATGCTGCCTACTTTGTCCGTCTGTTCGCCAGTTATCGATACAATGCAACACAGTGCAATACACTGTGTTCTGTGCAGTGCACCCAGTGCTGTGAAATGAGCAAACTTCCTGTGGAAGTCAGCTTGATTGGATTCATCAAAATCAAAAACTGGTTGAACGCGCTTGTCTCAGAAAGTACTGGGTCGAATTAAATATTTTTTTAAAATTAATATTGAGTTAATAACAATTAATATTGAGTTGTCTATTTTTTGAAGAATATAAGCTTGCGCCAAGTACTTGGGGTCGGAGTTACCTCTCGCACCATCTATACATTGAAAAGGTTTATGCTCATAGCTTTATGTTCAACGATCCAAAAGTGGTTACAAAAGTTTGTTTAAATAAGGAATATTTTTATATAAATTTTTTGGAGCTAGTGCTAGAACCTTAAAATAGACGACTAAGGTTTGTAACACTAAACGTATTTCGCTTTCTATTATTTTAATCCCGCTGTTAAACCAATTCGTTTGAACTAACAGCTAACAGGTCAAGCCAAGTTTTATCGCAGCTCGTGCACTTACGACTGGTTAACGATTCTAAAATGCTTAGAGTAACCTGAGATTTAAGTGTTTGTTTCCGTTTCGTGGTTTACTTAGCTTGAGTTTAATCTGAATACATTTTAGTGTTGCCACTGCGCTTGGACGAGGAGATGTTTTCGTGTCTTAGATCATGTTTATTTCTATCTGAAATTGTATTGTTTATAAAGCTTGCAATATTTTTCTTGTTTTTCTTTATACCAAAGTGTATGTAATATATTTGCTATTAACATGTAGTAGTAATGTGTTTATTTAAGAATTGAATTAATCGTGTTTACAATGAGTGGAGATAAGTAGTTTCGTTCTCCACTTTTCGAGTTTTGATATGTTTTCATAGTAATTAGAACCCCAAGCCCTTTGTTTCCCTATAGCAGTGCAGCAGAAACATATTGTAAAAATCATCTACAGATCCAAGTACAATACAATTATGTATTACTATCAAATTTTTGTGACGGTTGTGGGTTCGATTCCTTCTAGGGAGGTTGAATAGTTTTTCTCTTAATTTTCTCGCTCTGGTAACAACACAAACGTGACGTTGAGTTCCATCACACAACATGTGATGTCTCGAAAATTAAGCGAAAGGGGAATGGAGTGTCTTAACACTATGTTACATCTGCCTATTTTACTATATATGGAATACATAAAGAAAAATTATATTTTAATTTAATTATGAAATAGAATCCACTCTCAACTCACTTCTGGTTAGTATTAACTAATAAGTATAATCTTAATCGTATAAAGTACGCATCTCGTACGTACAGTAATGAGCAAAGTTCCTATAAAACTTAACCCGATTGGTCTTGAATTATTTTAATCCTTAGCTGAACTTAATTCCAAGTTCGCCCAAGTTGTGAGAATTTATCGAACTCCGAGGGTAAGGTAGTCTTTTTCTAATTAAAACCGATACGTAATTTCCGGGACCAATTTATGTAATTGAATGATAATTTTTGCAAATTTTCTTCTTTTCACTTTGTTTGTTGGTCGTTATTTCTAGGTACGGCATTTTTGTGTCAAGAACAGCTAAATAATATTTTAATTAAATAAACCGTTTGTTTTTATCTTCAGGTTTTTCTTAAAGTTTTCAAATATATTAATTAATTGAATATTATGAAATCATCTCTTCTAAGTGCTACCTTACCTAGCTACTGCGTTGCTTTGCGTTGTTTGTCAGTCACTCAGTAACGGAAGAGTTTTTATATTAGGTATACAGATAAACATGTAATGACAAAAGTCTAAAGTATTTAGCAAAAATCGCTTACTTTAATCCTAAGAAACCGGCGAAACTCAGCAGGAGTTACGTATATAAGATAAAACCAAAAGTAATTAACATATTACGCCTCGGGACTTGGCTTTTTCTTGACGTTTGCCGATTTACATTTTTTTTGTATTACTCGATTGTTTTTGCCTGTAATTAAGATGAAATGTATTTCTTTTCTTATTTATATTTTATATTTTGTTATTATTCTCTTTATTGCCCGAAATATAATATATGAATAAATAAATAAATAAATAAAACAAATCGACACGAGGTTACCTCTGCCTACCCAGCTCTATGAGGGCTACAGCGTGGAGCTAAAAAAACCTCATTAAGACCGAAGTACCGAGTAGGACCGTAATTGACTATAATCGCGATAGTTATGGGCTCGATTTTGACTTTGGGAATAGCAATGTGTATGGAGAGAAGGCGCGCTGTTGAATTCCGCTGCTCAACACACAACGTCTCCAGATTTCAGTCTTAATGAGAATGAAGAGGTTCCTGGGAACCTCTTTACAATAGGTTCCCAGGTTTTCTATGCCTACCCTGCTATGTGCGGGATAGAGCATGAAGCTCTTACAGTAATTTACTTAAAACATAAACACTTGAAAGTTTAGCGACAAATATATGTAGGTAAAGGATCTTAGCAGTTTTATTATCACCGTTAGTAACCTGGGTGTTTAGACTTTAACAAAATGTTGGTAGCTTTCCTGAATATATATTGTCCCATTTATTTAAACGACGTATCTACCTACGTTATTGTCTAGATTTGTGTCTAATTTGGTCGCTAAATTACTATTTGTTCTAAATCCTTTTAACTTTTGTGATAAATTTCTTGGTATTTGAATTACATTCAGTTTGTTGAACTGGTTCGTTGTATAGATTGATTTTATGTTAGGGAAAAAATAATGATACGTCATCAGGTCAGCTTTCCTCTTTTGAATCGACTTCAAAAAAAGGAGGTCATCTGTTTGACATGTGATATTGATGAAATTGGATAATATTTCAATATGATGAACTATATGGGCTTCCAAGCCCGTGCCGTGTGCCAAATTGCGTATGTATATGTATCTTTCTCTGTTTGTCCACTAATATTTCGGAAATCAATAGTCTAGTTAATGTTAAGAAATTTTGTTCCCCATTTCCCGCCTAATTTTCTTGATTCTGCGTGTTAAAATTGCAAATAATTAATTTCCCTGATTGATAATCAAACCCACATCGATTCGACAGTCACACGTTGTGGTCATTTTAGCACGACTTTGTTTTTGAAGCAAGAAACCCTTAAAACGACGGTGAAATCTCATAAATACATTTACTTACTGTTACTTTATAAGTCATCTATATTTAACCGTTTTCGTCAGTTTCCAAGACATTATAAAGAGATTAATCAACTTAGCCGAATTTAGTCGGGTCGACACTACGCAGCTATGTATCCAATTAGGGATGAACCTGAAATTGGATTATCATTATGTTTGGATTATCGTTATATTACTAAACTTTATTATATATACAATTATATAAAATAAAATACTACTCTTGCGTTGAATTTTGTAGAAACTCTATCCATATAGTCAGTCTAATTTTAAGCAATGGCTAAAGTAAACGATCTTATATATACATGTAGGTATTGAGGCCAGTCGTGGCGACAGGTTGTAGGTCTGATTTCCACTCGATTAACCGAAATATTTAATACTTCATTTCCTCGCTCTGGTAACGAGGCAAAAGCGCGGCGTTAAATGCCTCTGTTCAACCTGCAATATCTTCAGGAAGTGAGAAACGGAATTGTCTTGTTGGGAACAGAGTATCTAAACGGTAAGTTCCCTCGGACTGCCCTGCTATGTGCGGGAAACTGCGTGAACATACACCATTGAACCTATTACATTTAGAATATTGAAGTTCTGTATTATAGGCAGGCTAGGGAGAATAGAAGAGCACTAAGATTTTCAAAATTCCTAAGAAAACATAAATCTCACATCGCACTATAGAGGTATAATTGTATATAATGGATATACAATTATACCTACATCATAATCGCACCCTCGGGCGCTATCCGACTTCAACTTACCCTTGCTTCATCAAATTGAAAGGTAAAATAATGTTATAAGAAAATATCATTTAAACTTTAATGGGTTTTGTGTCTCTTTTTGATAAAAGGAAATAGTAGTTTTTCACTATTTATATATTGAAACCATTCAGAGTAAACTAACTACTTAAATGTAATTATGAAACTCTGTTTCATTTCGTTTCATTAAATAGAATTTGGACATTTAAACCATGTGAGTGTAAACACGACGGTTGTGTGTTCGATTCCCACTCGGTAAAATTAAATATTTTAATTTACAACTTTTGATAATAAGATGAAACACGACGTTTAAGTCCAAAAAACTTGTTTATTGATAGTAAAACACAAAAATGCTCTAAAAATAAATAAACACCTATAAAATTGCTGATAATCTTCAAACGGCTCAACATATTTCCTGGAATCATGGCTCACTCACACACTCTCGTAAAACAAATAAAAATCGATTCTTCCGCTTAAGACTTATAATGTCACAACAGACATACATACATAGACACGTAAAACTTATAATACCCTTCAGTTTTCGTCGGGGACTTAAAATAGAGAAAGACGCAGTCTTTCTCGATTTCCACGACCAGAAACGTAGTTAATAATCTAATGCCCGTATTTATAAGTCACTCTCAACTCTGAGATGCAGTTTTCGTTTATTATAATTTATTAATGAGAACGGCATCTCATGATTGCTCTTAAAATCGATCTCAGAGTTGAGAGCGATTTACAAATAGGGGCCATAATATGTATAGATTGAAACGACTCTCAAGAGTAGATTTAAACTTAGAATATAACTGAATAGTTTAGTTATTATGAAATCCGATTATATCAAGCCCTAGGTAGTTTAGTAAAATATGTATATCGTGACTTAGCGTACCGTAGTACCTGAGATATTAATTAACTTACATACATACATACATACAAAAATAATGTATATTGTATGTTAAAATAAAATTTATTTGTAAGATTTTACCCATAATTTGGAATAATGAGTGGGTTTCCCTGCTTCGTCATACGACAGAGTAATTATTCATGAAGAGTTTTAGTATTATTAGTAAAGTTGGTCTAGATTTACTTGATGATGATGTTTTTGGCTTTACGTTCTATCCCGCATATAGCAGGATAAGCAAAGGCAACCTAGTATTAACCTATACGCTCCCAACCTCGCATCTAATTTTCGAGACATTGCTTGTCGAGTGGCGGAACTCGGCGCAGCGACCGCATCTTGTTACTGGAGCGAAGAAATAGAAATAATTATTTCCACAGAGTGAGAATCGAACCCACAACTGTCGCGTCTTAACGATTAAATATAATTAAAATAACCCGTATGTATAATTCAAAACAGCTGGCCTTATAAATAAGATTATACAGTGCCAGACCTGGGCGGAGGTCAAAGGCTATGAACACGTCAGTAAGGCAAAACCCGTAGCCATTCCAAATAATTCAACAAAGAGAATGATTGGAGCTAGATTATATCGCCGTTTGTGTTATACTATCAATTTGGTACTCGAATGTATGTATGTTCGATCGGAGATATCTGTATAATACCGTGTTATATAATTGTAATGCAGGTAGGCAAGTCATTTTGTTAAGCAATCAACGAATGAAAATCATTAAATTACTATAAATTGAACTAAGTAATGAAAGAGAGAGAGAGAGAGAAACGCAGCAGTGGATTCTCATTGTAAACGCGACTCTGGTGGGTTCGTTTCCCCACTCGGTTATGATTATATTTATTTATGAGAATTCTCACTTAACACACACTCACTCGAAAATTCGGCAGAAAGTGGGAACACTAGGCTTCTTCTGCCTACGCTACCCTATTTAATAATTCATTAATAGTTTCTTTTATTTCTTCTTGTGTATTTTTTTGCTTTATATAATGTTAGACTTACCAAATGATTTACCTATTTCTATTTACTTACTCTCAGCCGGCTAGTTAATAATAATACATCTAGCTAACTTAATTTTCTTAAGTATTGTTCATGCAACGACACCAAGGGTACGCCGTTGTTATGGCAACGCATCCCTATTTTATTTTGTACCCTTATTTAGTCCGCATACAAAACGTTTGGGGTAATTTATGATATACAATTATCACCTGTATTCTTAAAGCTATACGTGTTATAATAGTATGTAATAATAGTTTACCTGCTTTTAGACTGTACATTATACGTCAGCTGTCGTGGCATCTATCACACCGATGTTGGGTGATAGAGAGCGCGTGATATATTTCTAGTGTTATTTAGTTTGATTTTTTAGCAAATTGCAGCGATAAAAAGATTATTTCAAAAAACAGTTAAGTGCGAGTTGGGCTCGCCCACCGAGGCTTCCGTACCCATTTCAGGATTGTACAACTTATAAAAGTTGACAAATCTAAGTTTGCTAAATTTTTGATTTTATTTGCAGCTTGATAACTCCACGCGATCTCGATATAAGGAATCTTGACTGACGTACAAACGAACAACATAGTGGATCCTATAAGGGTTCCGTTTTTAAGTTTTCAAGTTTGGAACCAAAAATAAAAACCGTTTAAAAAAAATTCAACGAACAACGAGTAGGAACCGAAGTGCAACTATGCTTTCCAAAGCACTAGGTTATAATGCCATTGTGTATAAGGACTATTATAGCGGCATTTAAACATTTAAAATAACTTAGAATCTGAATACAAAGTAGGTACTTACTACTTTACTTTTTTACCTTAATGTATAACAACCGAATGGCAATAAATTTAAAAACAACGCATGTTGTTAAAAATGAACAACAAAAAAAGAAACAAAGACTATAATTACCTTTGAAAATAATGTAAAAAAAGAAAATCGCTACCCGCATTGAAGCGTCATAGTAACTTACAGCCAGCCTGCCCTTCTTGCGAGAACCCTTTGTCTTAATACTAGCATGTTATAACATTGTTAAATTGTATTGTTCTCCGTAATAAAACGATTTGATGAGTTTTTTCATGTTTATAGCGGCTGAGTGGGGTAAAAATATGTTTATATATAGTAATATACGTAGATGAGACCGTCTGACTGTAAACGCGTCGGTTGTAGGTTTAATTTCCACTCCGGAGAATGAATTATTAGCATTTTCTCGCTCTGCTCCACCACTCAACTAGTAATACAATATCTTAAAAATTCAGCGGACAGTAGGGAGGAGACTGGACTTAACGCTGGGTTCCTTTGCCTATCCTTCTATATGCAGGAAGCGTGAAGTTGAAAAAGAAATATTTATTATGTATTTAAAGTAGATTTTTTGTTATATCTATTTTTGCTATAAAAAATGAAACTTATTGATCTTATTTGAACTTATTTATCTGTGAAAATTATATTAATGTTCAATTTAGTATAAAAGACTGTCTCTAGTGGAATGTAAGAAATAATAAAACCTAAATATTGCCTTTCTAGACGACGTTCTAAAAACATGTGGATTTTAAATATAAATAATTTAATTTAGTAAATTAACAGTGTAACAGTCATCCAAAAGGACGGCACAGAAGAATTTGTATAAAAAGTGCACCCCAGCGCAATCAGCAATAAATAGCCGCAGTGGATCGTTGTGTACTGTGGTGTGCCAACGTTGTCTAGGTATATTGTGCATGTATTATCGAGAATTGGGAGGATAATTTTTATCCGAGTCTCTTAAAATTAGGAGACCTGAATAAGTAAAAAAGTAATTAATATATGATAGTATGATAAAAAAAAATACAGTTGAATTGATAACCTCCTTTTCTTACAGAAGTCGGTTAAAAATCAGATATAATAATCCACCACCAAATGTCTGTAATGGTATAGTATTAATTTAAAAAAAATAATTAAAAGATTAGGTTCTATTTTACTATATATTGTAATCAAAACTTGGAAATTATTCAAATAAGTTCAAGTGCCCAAATTGACATAATTCAACTTATTACAAATATTCTTATAAAGAATTAAAACATTTTGAGAAAGAGGATATAAATGTTTCTTTCTCTTACTACATTGGATTAAAATCCATAATGATTTGGATACAATTTTCTAATTATTTTGCCCTAGCAGCTGTCAATTCCACGTGTAGGGTCGCAGATTGGAACGGAATAAACGAAAAGGTTTTCTCCAGGAGTTTCTTCTGTAGGGAAAAATACAGTGTAACCATTCCATTATTCCGTTTTATTGTTAAGTCGACGTTCATATTCAGATGATTATGTATATAAAAATAAATAATTGAAGATTTACTGTAGGCAGTGATATAACGGGATACAACGTGAAGCTAAATAAACCTTCTATTATATTTTTTTCTCTCTTATGAACCACTCTATAACCTAAAAAGAGCTCAATTACTTTGTATTACTTAATTCAGCTTTAAAAAAACCTCAAATATTACTAAAAACGCGGAGACTACTATATCAATATTAAATGAAGCCAAGCGTGAGCTAGATTAGAAAGTAACGGGTTACGTCGCAACGATTGCTTTATTTCCTGATGCTAAGGAAGGATTATTAATTAATTATTGTATTTATTAGGGCAAAATAAAGAAAAAGCACGAAGTCATTTCCTCTGAGTTTTCTAAGGTTGACTTATACTATAATTTTAAAGTATAGGTAAAATACAATAGTACTTTACCTTATACTTTGATGACTTTGGTGAATTTCTTCATTAGTTGCAGATAGACTACACGAATAGCAATTGGCTAAAAACGTGGTTCAAAATTCTTAAACATTGTTTATATCAAATATTCTGTTCTAAAAATTGTGACGAAAATATTGTTGCCAATTTAAAGTACAACATTGTTGGTAACATATTTTGACTTATGTTACAATGTTGTTCAGTGTTATTATGGACTCAAACACAGCGTAGGTCAAGTTCTGCATAATTAATGACATATAGACATGGCATGGCATGGCATGGCATAGCATTTATTAAGTTTAATATGAAAAATGATGAAGAGGCCGTCGTAGCACAACGGAACATGGTCTGGCTATAATGGGATGGTTGTGGGTTCCTCTCAGCTTTATCGAGCTCGCTCAGAGGAAAGAATTCATTTAATTTTCCTTTATCTGGCAATAAGGCAATGCACGACTTTGCATTCCACCAGTCAACACGCAATGTATCAAAATTGGAACCAAGAGTAGGTTCCATTTTACTTGCTATATTTGGGATAAATCGTGAAACTACAAAAAATATAATTATATTTTTTGATATTAACGGAACTCTAAAAATTAAAAAACCTTTCAAGGGAATAAAAAAATATTTCATTATAATAAATACACTCCAGCGTCTAGTTTGCGTAAAAAATAAGGCTTTTGTTTCTTGGTATTGTTTGAAATGATTTCATTTATAGCGATATTTAAATTAGGTTAGTGCCTATAGATGATAAAAAAAGAAAAGGCCATCCGCGGCGGTTCGCTTATATTAGTAAGAAATTACATACGTTGTAAATCGCGACCAGATATAGTAGCTCTCTCCGACGAACGCTCCATTGAATTGTCCTGCTTCGAATTTAATAGACATATTATAGTATGCGTGTATCGACCCCCCTCAGGTAGTTTTGAAGTATTTGAAGAAAAAATGGAGGATGTTCTGAATAATTTGAGTTCGAATAGTAAATCTTTAATCATATGCGGAGACTTTAATATAGATATAATACAGGTGACATCATTAAGCCTTCGTCTTCTAAACTTATTTAAATCTTTTAATTTGCTTAATTTGTTCTCTGAACCAACTCGTATAACGAATACGTCCGCTACTTGTATAGATAATGTTTTTTGTCATTGTGAGACTGTAGAAAAACAAATGATTACTAATCTGAGCTCGGATCATTGTAGTCAAATGATTTCGGTAATAGATAAAACAGTCGCAAAACGTAAACAAATATCAATTAGACCAATTACTGAAAATAAAATTAATCTTTTTAATAATAGATTGAGTGAAAAAATTGCAAACTTAGAAATAACCGGATTAAATCCGAATCAGCTATATTGTAAAGTTTTTAATTTACTCTCTACAGAGTTTGATAACATTTTTAAAGTTAAATAAATATATAAAAACTCGAAGTTAACTTTTTGCGACTGGGCAACTGTTGGTATATACCGAAGCAGAAACAAACTATACGAATTATATAATGTGAGGCAATGGAATCAAGATCCGGAGTTCTTGATAAGAGTAAGAAAATTTTCAAAAATATTTAAAAAGTATGTGTCCAGGCTAAGTCTATGCATATAAGAGCAAAAATTTTGAATTCTAATAATAAAATTAAAGCTACATGGGATGCTGTTACTACTGTAACTGGGAGATCTAGAGCTGTCAGTGAACCTATTAAATTAAAAGTTAATAATATAATCTTAAATTCAGATTTAGAAGTGGCAAATACTTTTCAAAATTTTTTTTCTGATGTATCTACTGAAGTAACACGTTCACTGCCATCATCTCCGTCGGAAGCAGAATTAATACTAAAAACCCATGTAAATAGTTGTAGACAAAATTTCGTGTTTAAGAATGTGTAAGTTTTTAATTCAATTATACCTAATATTGCTCCTTACCTTGCTTTAATTTTTGACAATTGTGTAGAATCCGGTACTTTTCCTGATTTAATGAAATATAACAAAATAGTGCCGCTTTACTAAAGTGGAGATAGATCTGAGCCTGGAAATTACAGACCGATTTCTGTTTTGCCATCCTTAAGTAAAATATTTGAAAAAATAATGTTCAACCAGCTCACAATTTTCTTAAATATTAACAATTGTTCCATAGTGAGCAATATGGTTTCACCAAATCCACTACGGATGCGGGTGCCGCACTCCTGAAGCACATTTATGACGCATGGGAGAGGTCACAAAATGCAATTGAAGTGTTTTGTGACTTATCCAAAGTCTTTGATTGCGTAGACCATGTAACTCTGTTGTTAAAACTACAACATTATGGTATACAGGATACTGCCCTTGACCTTATTGCCTCATATTTAAACCAAAGAATCCAGAAGGTTAGTATAAATAATGTAAAATCATCTGGATCTCCTCTAAAGATGGGCGTTCCACAAGGATCCATTCTTGGTCCCCTTTTATTTCTTCTTTATATTAACGATCTACCCTTTTATGTGAGGAACCTATGTGATATTGTACTTTTCGCGGATGATTTAATATTTAAGGTTGACAGAAACAAAATAAACTATGACGATATAAATAGTGCATTATCGCATATTCTTCGTTGGTTTGATGTTAATAATCTATTGTTAAATGCTAAAAAAACGAAATGCATCGAATTTGTTTTACCAAATGTTAAAAAACATAATTTTAATATAATAATTAAAGGAGAACCTCTTAATGTGTCGGAATCAGCTATTTTCTTAGGTGTTACTATAGATTCCAAACTCCAGTGGAACGCTCATCTGGAAGCACTTGCAGATAAACTCAGCTCTGCCGCGTTCGCAATTAAAAAAGTAAGACAAATGACGGATGTTGATACTGCCCGACTAGTCTACCATAGCTATTTCCATAGTATTTTATCTTATGGAATACTGCTATGAGGCAGGCAGTCAGACATAAATTCAATATTCATCCTCCAAAAAAGAGCCGTAAGATATATTTATAAACTAAGAGATGTTTTCAAAGATGCAGATATTCTTACAGTTGCTTCCCGAATTACTATAACATTCTCTTTGTCCGACAAAATATACATTGTCATAGTAAACATAGTGACAATCATACGATAGGAACGAGAAATAAAGATAAGATTGTTACTCCAAGTTTTCGCCTCCAAAAAGTTAATAAATCTTTTATGGGTCTGAGCATACGTGTATATAATAAAATTCCACAATGTATTCTAGATTTGCCACTTCCAAAATTTAAAATATCAGTAAAAAAAATTCTGACAAGTAAAGCGTATTACACTGTTCAAGAATACTTAGAAGACAAACATGTATGGAATTAATGTCTATTGAATGAGATGCAGGATAGCTGCCAACTAATGTAATAGATTGTGATTGTACCATTGATTTTGAAAAGAGCAACTGTTGAGTTTCTTGCCGGCTCTTCTCAGCAGAACTGCCTTCCGAACCGGTGGTAGCTTTTTGTTCATATGTTCATCCGATGATTCAAAAGTGCTTATTATAAGTCTATTTGAATAAAGAATATTTTGAATTGAATTGAATGTAACAAAAAAAGGCCTATAGATATTGAACGCTTTCTACGAGGTGTGGGTTGAAATCTCGTTTCGTTCGATTTTTTTGTAAAAAGATTAATGTAGCCCTAGTGCCGAATAACTCTTAAAAATAAAAGTATACATATGATTCAAGATGTATGTGGGTTCTAACTATTGCTTGGAAATTTATATTTAACATTATTTAAACCTACGGTATTTAGTGATTTCCGCAAAAAAATTGCAATGTATCAATGAAAAGTAAAAACGGAGATCTTTCACCAAATTTTCCTAGAGATATCCATACAAAACATCATTTTAATTTTTCTCATGTATCCCGCATATAGCAGAATAGGCAGAGGAAACCAAGAGGTGCCAATTTTTGAGACATTGCACGTGGAGTGACGAACCACTACACCGCCCTTTCTATTTAAAACAAGATTAATTAGATAAAATTTTAGATTTAAAAGCTTACATGTAAATTGAAGTAAAATAGGTTTATACGTAATATTGTTGAAGCTCCGGGTATTATTACAAACATTCATTTCAATGTAAATATTTAACGGAGGTGGATTGTTAGGAACATTATATTAATTAAGCGCAAAATCTATGACTACCTATATAATTGTAAGTATTGTACGTTATTATATTATATTTGTCTGGTGAAGTCTTTCATTATATTTGTAGTAGTTTACAATTATACCATATATACAGAAACTTCCCTACTGTCAATATAAGCACGATTAAGTTGCAACTTAATGATTTCATTAGGCAGATAAAAGTAGCTTACTTAGTGAGTTCCAATATTTGAACAGATAACGTTGTTTTGTTTAATATTTTTCCTTACCACTTTAGCTAAAGAAACTCTACTCTGGACTCTTAGAGAATGCACAGGTTGTGTAGAACAAAGTTCCTTTCACCCTATTAAGAAACATTCAAGATTCCCGCCGCCTTGGACATGGCCAAAAATGTCCATGGCGAAAAAAGCTTTTTCTTTCTCAAAATAAAAGATTCATGTTCACATTTCTAATGCTTAACAAATGCGACAATGCTTTAAATAGAGGCGCAAAGTCGCAAATGGCCTACAATTTTAAGTTCGTCTAGACTAGACTTTAGACACTGAGAATTTCCATCTTTCTTTTGTGTAGTTTAGTGGGGCGTCTAATTGTGCTATTTTTGTTCAAATGTATACATTATGTTATTTGACTTTACAATTAAAATTTAGTTGCACGTTAGTGGCACCTTAGTGATAAGACACTGTGCTCACTTTCTCCACATTTTTCGAGAAATTGAGTGGCGGAACTCATCGGGGCGTTTTTTCTTGTTACCAGAGAGAGCGTGGGAAAGCGTCTTCACAACCGTCACGTTTAGAAGCAGACGTTATGCCGTTGCATCATGGCAGTATACATACATGCCTGGAGATTGCAGCGGTGGGTCAGGGCCGTGTGGGCCATCGTGGTGCAGCGGCACAGCGTCAAACTAAAACATACAGTTATATTCCTGAATATGTGTATGCACTTGTGTTACAATAACATTATAAATAAAACATTTCTTAGTACTTTACTATTTAAAAAACATAATTCCCATAATATTTACACGAAGTTCCTGTAAAAGCTCGACTTACTTAAAACAAAAACTTTGCTTTGCCAACTCCATTGTTGAGTCTAAAGATCTCTATATTTATTAAAGTTTTCGAAACTAAAAAATGTTTTGAAACCGAAATTGTAATCAGTCACAACTATACCTAGTTTTAAACACGCGTGATTTAACATAAGCTTTCATTGTTTATAACTAACCGATAGAGTAAGTAGGTGAAATATATGACTTTCTTTGTTTTTAGTTTCCCATTAAGACTTCTGTTTATTTCGGATAATAATGACAACTACATCCCTCTTTCGGTATAATAAAACGCGTCATTGAGTCACGTCAATCAACACGCAATGTTTGTCAACACAACACAAATGTTTTTCAATTTCAAATTGATCTGGAGGTAGAGACTATGAAACTAAACAAATATTATTGTGTAGACAAGAGTGTCTTAACACTAATTTCTCTCTACCTGTTGTATTCGAGATTCTGCTTACACTGTAGTAATCTGAAAATCAAATATAAATGTGTCTCGCCTCCTAAGCACAGCTCAACATAAATTAATATTAAATCTTGCATTATATAATACAAACCCCTTAGAATATTAAAAGAAAAATATTCACGAATCAGTCCCTTCGTTTTATTATAATAGAATTTCTATTGACTGGCCCTCTGTCGAATATAAATTTATTAAGGGTCATTGATTTGATCAGTCCAATTGAGTACTAGTCACAGCGTGCAAATACTGTACTGTAGTCTAAATATAGTTGGGGCGTGGCTATACTCGTATATTATATTAAAGTAATAGATGCCGTTGGCGCACACAGTTCGATCCTCACTCGGGGCAATTATTTATTTATCTTTATGTCCTCGCTCTGGTAACAAAGTCTTGAAAATTTTGTGGAAAGTGGCGATAAGAGTGTCCTAACACTAGTTTGACTCTGCCTACTTTGTCGTTGTTATGTACACAATTATTTTACAAAGATATTCAGGTACGACAAAGACATTTTGATATTTATGAAATTACTTAATTACATTACAAAAATTACATAATTACATTTCATTACACACCTTTCTTTTTAGCTTCAGGCTGCAGGCGGAACCTGCTGTTAAGACACGCCGTTCCTATTAAGTCACTTCCGCTCCTCACTTTCCGCCAAATTCTGGTGATGTGTTGAGTGGTGGAACTCAACGCAACGGGAATCAAGCCAACAACCTGCGCAACGTTCTTCATATAACATATTTCAGCAAAATTTTAACGACAACAGTTAAAATCTGTGACGGGAAGTAGCCAGTTTCGCATTCGTAAGCCCCGAGGCGACGACGACGACGACGATATCTTGGCATTTACCTAAGAATCTAAAGTGGGGCGTTTTGCAATTCAATAGCTTTATCGGTCATTGTAAGATTAGTTGGTAAAACCCATGGATTTTTGTTGAAATGTTGAACATGGTGTTAAAACAATTGCCATTTTTTAATGTTAGCTTTACAAGTTGGAAGATACCTACGCCTTCTATAATGAAATAGTGATAAACTATGACTCTATTCTATAATAAACAGTTTAAAATGTTACAATATAAAAATATTTATATTGATTCCTTGTGGGATTTTTTAAGCTTCACGTTTTATCTCGCACATAGCTGGGTAGGCAAATGGAACCTGGTAATCTAGTCCTAAGACACTTCCCATTTTTCGCAGGATTCTGGATATATTGTGGCATTGAAATATTTAATATAATTTAATATTTTTGCTTCTTCGCTTTGGAACAAATGACAGTGCAGCGTTGAGTTAAGCCCCTGAACGCTCAAAGACGTAAGAATTTGGCGGAAAAAGGAGAACGAAGCGTTTTAACCCTAGATTCACTTTCCCTACCCTGCTACAAGCGTGAAGATAAAAAATAAACGTTTAGTAAATGAATTTCTTTACAGATATTTACCTTATACTATCTAATTATATTTTCAAAGTGCATTAAATTTTATATGATCTCAAAACTGTGTACTCGTACTTTTATAATAACAGCACAGTACACTAACATTAACAACTTCCCTCGTGACAGTCCTTTCAGATGCTTAAACTTTAAGCTTGTTAGCGCAAAGTTGTATTCAAACGTACATACGTACATACGTAGGTGTATGAAATGTTTAATAAGGCTTGACGTGAGCTCACGACCTTTAGTGTTATAGTGTTATGGTGTGGCGGGTTCAGATTTGGTGTTGAAGTAACTAATACATATTTTTGCTAGCATTTTGGTTAGTAATAGTGGTAATAGTAGTAATAGTGGTAACTCTTGCCTAATAAATAATATATTGATGTTAATTTGAAAGATATTATGAAAAGAACCTTTCAAAATATGGAATATAGCTTATTACATATTCAAACAAGGGCGACGACTTTAATAACTGAATTATAACTTAAAAGTGTCTGTGATTTTACGTTTTATTCAATTTTCACGGCTATTAGAAAAGTTTTCACTTATTAAATAGAGAGAGTGAAATTTGAAGCGTTTAAATATCCATTTATTTTGTAACGTAGTTTTTAGTTAATTAGTATTAGTCCGGTTAGAGACCCCGCTAGCTCAGATAATCTAATAGAACTTTATTGAGTCTCTCAGTTTCTCGTAATAGTATGCAGGTTTCACGGCATTTCCCGTATTGGCATGCTGTATACTAGGCTTTATTATAGTAGTGTATACAAAAAGAGCTTATTTCAATATTTCACGTCAGCGCGGCGGCCTTAATCTATTTTAATAATTCATAAAAAATATATAGTTACTCGTAAGTATTCAAAGTTATTTATTCATTTGTTTGTATTTTTGTTTCAGGTATGCTCAATTGGTACTTCGCGATTTTGAAAATTATTGATATTGGCAAGTGTACACTGCTTTTTTATTTTATTAAAATAAAACCAACGATTTAGTAACTAATCTCACCGTTTGATCACGGTTCGTTCCGATCTCATACTCTTGTATAAGAAATATATGTGTGATTGAAGCGAACGACCTGAAGCGAAACTTGACCGGAACGATAGTTTAAATGCTCTCATTGTTTCCCATATAAGAATATTTTTAACAGACTGAGATTGGACCGAAAACAAACCGTATCCGGCGCTATAGTGTGAATCCTCCCTTATTTTGCAAATCACTGTACCGAACTCCTCTTCCTGCAACGCGATTGACCTAAAATACACACATGGAACTCAGGGACGCTGAAATGTTTAAACTTATGACATATTCCTCGTATCAATAATAATACAGAGACTGACTGAGACTGTAAACGCGCCGGTTGTGCATTCGCTTCCCACCCAGGAGAATATATTATATTTATTTTCTCCGCTCTGGTAACAAGCAAAACCACGCAGTTGAATACCTTCCTACCTTACATTTCCTGTGTCTAACCTGATACATTCGGGGTACATACTACTATACTTACTTGAACGAGTTTATTTTGTATGTATTAGTAAATAACTATTGTTTGTATTGCATCTTATCGCTGCGGCTACACGCTTTCCACGTAGATGGTTTTCATATAAATTCTGTCGTATTGTTGTGATGTCATCAAAGTGTTTTTTGAAAAGAATTTTTTTAATACTACATAAAGTGCATAATTTCTATGTGTTAAATAGTTTTTGTAATTATTATGAAATAGAGTCCGATAAGCTATTAGTAGATATAGACTACTGCTCCTACTTGTAAATCACGTCATATAATTTGTCTGTAGACCATTCGATTCTAAGTTTTACTAAGCATCTTTATTTTTAATTTAAATAATTTGTATAATTATGTCCGTTGCCACAAAAAAGAGATTAATTAGAATCTAAATAATCGTAGAAAAATAATAGTTAAGCTAATCTTGTGAAGACGAAAGTTGTGTATTTGGAGTTTTTTATTAACTGATTTGTTTTGAAATTTTTACAAATTTCGTAAAATCAAGAGTAATGCCAAAATATAATGGTATTTGGTCGTGGACATGGAAATACTATCACAGCTGTGCTTACTTCGTCGACTTTAATCAGACCGACATTGGATGTAGGTACGGTAGGTAGGTCACTGTGCGTCAAACAAACTAGGTTTTTATTTCATGGAGTTCTCTCTATACATTTCATGAAACAAAAAGTAAACTTAAAATATAAAATGGTCATTTACACGTACAATCGGAACGCAACCGCAAAAAAATACGTAGTAAATTACAACATACAATCAAAACACTATCATCTGGCCACGTGACGTCAGGCTGTAGTTTTTCATGGAAAACTAAAATATTAAACTATCTCTTTTTATGTAAAACATTAAAAATAGTCAAAATAACTATAGATTACTTTTGGGTTCGATGGTTTTGCAGTAGGTAGGTACATAAGTTATTTAAGCTTTAGATTGTTCTAAATTTTAAGCGTCTAACTGTAAATGTGACGCTTGTGGGTTCGATTCCTATTTAGAGCAATAAAATATTTTCATTTTCTCACTCTGACAAGAAGACAACTTGGGACCCGGAACTCAATACAGTTCCGTTACTAGAACGAATTTCTCTAAAATGGGGAACTCTGGTATATGTATAGTCTTATCACTAAGTCCCCTCTGTCTACCTTGCAAGCAATAAAAGTAAGGAATTTATAATTCAGCTCATTAACTTCCTTACCTGGAAGGTCAAAGATAAAAAAATGTCTACAAAAATTTCCAACAGTAGGTATATTATCATTCCGTTATTTATAGCATTCTTAATTTACACAGAAAATGTCACTTTGTAATAAGTAATGGAAAATATATTAGGCTTATATTAAAATTGCTCCCGTTTCTAGGCCGTCGAGGGTACTTAACGAAATTGGCTTAAAACTGTAGAATATTTTAATAGGGGCCTTTTAGATTAATATCGTCTTGAAAATCGAAATAAAATGCAGCGGTAAGTTCCGCCACTTCAAATGCAGTGTCTCTCTTTCGAGTAATACTTGTAAAACAATACTGGAAAAAATCGAATTTCGAAAATTTCAAAGTTGAATATCTTGAAGAAAAAATGAGATATTTGAGCAATCTTAACTGTATTCAAATGGGCTATATATGCACTCCAGCTTTAGCGGCAGCTCCAGCTGCTCCAGCAACTGTGTATAGACCCAAAGAAAGTAAAATTAAATTCGCGATGTGGTAGGACCTCAAATATCGTCAAAAGCGGGGATTTTTGCACTTTTAGGATAAGTTATCTCAAAAACCAGAGCTAACAGAATAATTCTGGGGTCGGATTCGTGGTCGGCACACTAAAAACCGTTGGAAAAGTATAGATAGTCCTCTTTCTAGGGCCAAAATGTTGTCGGCCTGTGTGTTGTACGCTTGAGGGCTGTCGTTAAACAAATATAGCTCCTTATTAACTGTCTTATAATATTATATAATTATTATATAATGACACGTGTCAACCCTAGTCCGGGTTTTCAGACAAAGTTTCAACGTCTACATATAAAGCAAACACCTCACGCGCCGACTATAAATATATATTATAGCCGCTTAAGCTAATAATAACTTTGACATCTTTGCTAATGAAACTAGCTTGTTTAGTAGACCGGTATATGATGATAGTTACTAGTTCAAATCTAACGTCAGGGGAACAAGCGTGCGAGACAGGTTGTGCATTCGATTCTTACTCGAGGAAATGCAATAATTTCTTCGCTCTGGTAACTAGGCAAAGCGCGTCGTTGAGAGCGATCACTTAACACGCAACGTTTCCAAAATCTATCTAAAAACGTCAATAGTGTCTTAATAGGAATGGAGTCTCTTACCACTAGGTTCCCAGGCTCTACCTACACTATGTGTAGGATACAGCGTAAAGCTAAATACATACAACAAATTACGAAGCAAAGAGGGCAATTAACAACCTGCTAACTTATCTAGAACTACTCAGTTCGTTAAAACTCAAAACGTTTTTGAGCGAAATTAAAAAAACCTCGTACCAAAGCTCTCTAGCCACATCAAAAGCATTGAAACCAAACAAGTTTCTTCCCGAATAAAATTCTCTACTGAGAACGTCAGCGTCTCTTATGATATTACTTGAAATGTCTCACATTTGTAACAACTATTATTGTCTTTTTAAAGAAAATGGATCAAAAATATTTTAGAAAAAGTGTAAATTGAAATTGAATTTGAACGTAGCGGGATTCGGACCCGTACTTTTGAAAGCCGTGTATTAAAAAGCGCCGATTGGAGCGCCACTACGAACAAGTTTTTGTATGTTTTTTTATAATAATTTTCTGTTTGAGTATATAACATTTAAAAACTGTTCAAAATAAAGAGGTGTAAGTAAAAATTGTAATACAAAAAAAGTTAGGTATTTTTTTATACAATTGTAACTTGTAATGTAACAAATAACTTTACTTTTAATATTTGTTAAAGACTAAACATAAAACAGTTTATTTTTTGTAATAAGTAAAGAGAAAAGCAGTTTTTATTAAAACTTGCTTTTCTAGGTGTTAGCAAGCTTATACTGGATGCCTCCCTTTTAAATACAAGTTACTATAGTAATATTATTATTTAAAGTTAAGCGTTGTTTAGTTTTAGCTTAATAGACATATCTAAGGAAAATTAAATTTATGAGATTTGAGATTAGTACCACCGTGCCACATAATTGAAACACAATATATATAGCAGAATCTAGTTTTAAAACACTTCGTTTCCCACGTAATGTCAATGCTAGCTTGACACGTGTAATGTCTCTTGCGGAGAGTGGAGAGCATAGCGTATTGACCTCTCTACTGTATGCGGAGTACAATGCGGCTAAAACAACAATCCTTTAAACTAAATATTAAATCCATTTAGTAATTTCAAATTTAAGCCTTTTTACTCTGGAACCAAATATTAACCAAACGTAAAATATTATAGCTTTAATACATTATATCTGACATTAATTTGCATATAGCGTGATGTAAACAATAAATATTTTGCAGTGTAAAAGGCTAAGCTATAAAGCTGCAGTGGGATTTCGATCGATATAGAGATTAAAAAAAAATAGTTTAGTTTTAAATATTGGTAGTTTTCTTGAAGCAATTTTTTTTAAGATTTTGCGTTTTGAGTGTCGGGACTTACCGCGGGACTTTGTCTTGTTATTAGAGCGAGGAAATGAAAATCATTTATTCTCCCGAATTATAATTGAACCCACAAACTTTTAATAATCACTAAGTATTGGTAATTATTAATATTTATATATTATATGAACCCATTTCCATAAATATACAGTAAGTGCACGACATTCACGATGGGGGTTCTCGCTATATAGGAGTTAGTATATATGTCTATTGTCCTATACCTTTATTTCACTAACTTTCATATAAATCTCTACTTGTAAAGCTATAAAGGTAAACCGTATTTCCATACGACAACGACGTCAACAGGGTCAACGTTATCCGCAACGTGTCGCTAGTTTATAGTCATGAGCGATTTAAATCTCCCATTTTGTTTGAATCCCGACTACAAAGTGTTATATTATAAGTGATTTTAACACGGTTCTTATCTGATACGATTTAAATATTCATGTCGGGTTGCGTGCAATGTATTATACATCTTATCAAGATATTAGACTACTGTAAAAGGCTATGGTTTTGGCTTCGATTCCCACTCGGGGGAGTGATATATTTTTTATTTTTATTTCGTCTCTCTGGAGTCGGTGGTTCCGCCACACAATACGCAAAATCTCAACAATTCGGCAGAAAGAGCGGAATGTAAATGCCTTAATAGGGACCGGAGTGACATTAGATTCTCAGGTTCCCTTTGCATACCCTGCGTGCGGGATCCATCGTGAAATTAAAAATAATAATCACAATAACAATCAACAGAATGTCTAACCGCTAAACTAAACGTTAAACCAACTTAAGTTCAACTAAATTTCCTCTGCCCTTGATCTTGTACAAACTTAGCAAGTACACAATCAATGAAAGCTCCTTGTCAAAGCTTTTGTTTTGCGACTTTAAGTTTAAAGTAAACTATCAGAAGTTTGACAAAAAGTTTTGTTAAGCAAAAAAGACCAACATGGCGTCGTTTGTTGTGTGGAGTGGTGGTTGTCAGGCGGAGTTGCGTGGCGGAACCCAACACCGCGCTTTGTTCTGTTGCCTCTCACTACAGCGGAGAAATCAAAACCAATCACTTTTCCGGGTGGGTGTCGAACTCACAACCATTGCGCTAACACGAAATCAAAATAAAATAAAAGTTCCCCTCGTGTACTAAAAGCTGAAGTCCGTCTTTAATTATACAATTCAATTCAACGTTACATCTATTTCACTACTACCGGTCCTGACGTAACATAAACCTTACCAATTTAATTTAATTTAATTTAGGAGTCACATTTGCGTTAATTTTGCATAATTTTATTACTTGTGATAAAAATACATTATTTCAAATATTATATATTTAATTTATATGACACGAAACGAAAACAAACGTACACACACTTACTAAAATATAAAAATATACTATAGATATAGCCCACCCATTTAACATGGTAAGCGGGGGAAAACTAGAATTAACACACTCCGTTCCCCATGTACCGCCAAATTTTCGTGATATTGCGTGTTGAGTGGCGGAACTCAACACCGCGCTTTCTCTTGTTACCAGAGTGAAAATAATTCAATTACAGTTACCTGTTCCACTGCGCCACGAGGGTATCAGATACAAAATAAGGTCTCTTTAAAATTGAATTCCTTTATATACAGTATAGCTTAAAATACCTTAGTGTTAATCTTCTACCCTGTCACAATTCATTTTGTCTCCCCATATCCTACTATCCCGTACAAATGAAACTCGACAAACCAATTAAAAGCATTAACAGACGGCGATCGAGTTATATAAATGTATATACAAAAAATAAATTTCTTTTTTATACCAGATATTGCTGTTATAGCGTTTAATAAAATTTCGTTAAAACCTTCATTGTATGTTATGTATGGGTAATTCCGAATTAAGTGAGCAGGGAAATGGAAAATATGTATACCTTTTATTGAGAATGACGGATAAAAACGAGGCCAGTTGTGGCGCAGGGGCACAAGCGTGCGAATTGCGATCACTTGTGGGTTCGATTCCCACTCGAAAAAATTGAATATTTAATATTTTCATTTCCTCGATCTGGTAACGAGCCAAGAACCTCATTGAGTTCCGCCACTAAACGCACAATGGTTTAAAAAATTGGGTGAATATGAAAAAAAATGGGAAACGGAGTGTCTTCGCAGTAGATACCCCCAGTTGCATTGCGGGATACAGCGTAAGGCTAAAAAAACTCTATGTATATAGAAACAAAATAAACCTATACCTGCAATTATTTATTAATGGTTAACTTAAGCTTAGCTTTGATTCATTAAGTTATTGTAGCATCGCTTTATCGGTTCTAAGTAAGCTGCGGTTATCTTTTATAAGTTCAGAGCAAACAGAACGCTATCATTCTTTGAAGAATTAGTGGTTTGTACAAGAACGGAGAAATGAATATAACTTACTCAGCGGTGTGGGAATCGAGCTAATAACAGCTTTTGATAATTCATATATGTTGCTAGTTTAAATTTGTTTATTTAAAATGCAGAAAATTTAATCATTTATCTCTATTTTAAAGAGGAGAATAACTATAGAACCTTATACTATATGATAAAGTACTTTACAATGCTCTCACAGTATATGCAACCGCTATCACATTACTAGCAAAACCGTTCCCTAAGATATAACTGTGTATCGATGATACTATTACCACATATACTACTGACAGTGGATGTATCACGTCTGATATAGTATAGGTGTTAACTAATTTATACATTTTAAAATTTCCACAAACATAAGGAGAAATGTTGTTCAAGGTGAATTCAGGGCACTTCCAGCACTAACTGCAATAAGATCGCGAGTAGCTACTAAGAGCCAAGTAGTGTACACTTGTAAATACTATACATAAATAATACTTTGCTAAGAACAAGAACTGTAAAATTAAAGTAAATTTAGCACTTTGAACTTAAGTTTTACAAAACAAACTTGGGTATTATTGAAGTTGGTAAACATAATTTGTTTATGAATTAATAATTTTTAGCCATTTCCTGTGATTTTAGAGAAAGGCACATTGAGTTTTCCATTCATTTTAGAAGCTATGTAAAGGCGGAACTTAACGCCGCATATTACTTCGGATGGCACACTTTAATTCCTTAATCTTGTGCATCATTCGAAGTAATAACATTCATGTACCTATAATCAATGAGGCTAGTCGTGGCGCAGGGCCACAAGCGTGCAACTGTAAACGCGACAAGTTGTGGGTATACTTTACATTTCCTCGCTCTGGTAACGAAGCAAACTGTGGCGCTGAGTTCCGTCACTCAACACGCAATGCCTTTAAAATTCGACGCAAAGTGGGGAACAGAAGTGTCTTGAAACTATTCTACTAGGTTCCCATTACCAACAAATGTGAGGGATACAGCGTGAAGTTAAAAAAAATTACAATCAATCAAACTTATCCAACTACGTCTCAACTTTGTTTAAATTGTTTTTATATTTTTATTTCAGACTCAAATTAAAAGGCCGTAATTGTAACTAAATATTGAATTGTATTCAATTACCTATTGTAAATATCAACAACCAGCCGGCTTACTGTCCCAAACTAACTATCCCGAAAAACCGGTATAGTGCGAGTCGGAACGGTATGTTATTTGAAGTTATATCGGCAAAAAAAAATACAGTTTAGGTACTCCACGGGAATAATTATTAACATGGTCAAATTTCAATGGAGCTCTTTCATGTTTTACACCGATCGATCGATGAAAGAACGGTCGCTTTGGTCGATAAGTCAATTACTTTGCAACCAACTAAGTCGCAATCTTTTATAAAAAAATAGGTGAAACGGCCTCTCTGTGAGACACTCATCCATCTCTCTTCTATGGCAACTTATTCGATTTCCTTTATTTTTGTCTTCAAAAATACATTTGGTCAGCTAGATCAATAAAAATAATAATTAATCTTAGAAGGCCGTTACATATGTTGACGTTATACTTTTATATTGGCAATCCAGGGTGTATATATGTCTCGCTTACTCCTATTACTATTCTTATATGTTAGAAAACGACAGAATGCAAACGAAATACAATCTTCATGCCTCGACCAAACATGATACCGCTAATAAATCTGCACTACAGTATTTATTAAAATACACACGATTTTATACTCTTTTATACGAGAAATAAGTATTATAATGGCTTAAAATGGTATTTGTAATGAATATCACGTAGACAGTAGTTTTTGCGGTTCCATAAAGTCGATGTATGAGATTTCGTCACATTATGTTTCCCTGAGTACTTTTGGTACCTATATGGGAGAATTAAGTTTTTTAACTATAAATATGGGTATTTTTAGCTTTAATCTGCATACTAGATATATCAGTGTTAAGACACTCTGTTCTCCGCTTATCGCCAGAAATTTGAACAATGCGTGTGTCGACTAGTGAAACTAGGCTAAAAGGCTAGGCTAAACTAAGCAAAACGTAAGCTATATTGATTTTATTGGTTCATCGTTTTGGTTTAACCCATTGTACCTACGATCAAAGTTGTCATAGGCAATCAGAATGTGTCATTCAGAGTTCTTAGTTATTTCTATTTGGCCACGGGTGAAGCCGCAGGGAGAAGCTAGTCAAATATAAAGCTACTTAACATGACCGGCTTCCATGAGATTAAATTTCGTAAAAGAAAACCAAAACAAACAGTTTTTACATTTATTCACGTATTACTTAACGGACATTAAAATAAACTTGTTATTTTAAATGAAGGCTGTAGGTTCAACGCCCTGTTATGCAACGCTTACGTTTTTATATTTTAAGACGTTTTAAGAGTCCATCGTGGTGGAGTAAAACAGTGTCGGTCTGGAAACGCAATGATTGTCAGTTCGATTCTAATTTAGGGGAATATTTATTTACATTTTCCGGCTCGGACGGCAAATCGCGACATTATGCTCTCGAATTCAGGAGAAAAGCTAACAACCGAAGTTTCTGGACAGTAAATTCTTTCTGCCTACCCTTATACATATAAAAAATATAATATACTAAGAGATTCTTATTATACAACCTATCTATGTATTTGACAACTTATACCTATAATTTTTTCACCACACCACATGTATGTATCATCGAGTAATTAATTATTATGAATGCATTTTGCTCTAACTAGTTTTTTAACTTTACCTAAAGCGTTATTACGATGGGCTTAGTTAGGTGAGTTGCCTATTAAGGTAAATTGAGTTACCATAACGTTACCATTTAGTTACCTATTAAGGTAAAATTGCAAGTTTCTCCATATGAGTGTAGGATCCTTATACCAGATTTAATTATTTATATTCTTTCCTATCCCTTTTTTATTTCAAATTGTTATAATAAGTATATATAGGAACTATTTTAGAGGCAGTCAATTATAAAGGGGCTCAGAATAAAAGTACAATTTAGTACAACACGCTTTATTTGACCGTCCACTGCTACGTCTCAGACTAGACTGCCTTACCATATTACAAACACTTTAAAAGAAGCCTTAGACATTTATATTTTTTAAGCGGGTAGAAAACAATATAACAATATGACTCACTGACAAATGTTGACAAGTCTCGACACGTATACAAAATAATGTCTATACAATTATATGTAACTTATATAAACTCTAACACAATGATGATGAATTTATGTAAACAAAATGTTATCCTCCTTTAGTAATTCCTCACACTACCTAACATAACTAACTACCTGCCAAATTTCAACTTTTTAAAGCGGAACAGTTTTATATGCATTTCTATCTATATCTATCTATATTTAACAATACTATAAATATTGAGTTCAAATCGTCCGTGAGAACAGCGACATGTATTACAATCATCATAGCGACCAGACACGCCAAGTTAATAATGAATGGCGCGACACGCGTGCTCCACGTAATTACAGCCTATCCTGAAGCCTGGCGTGATGAAATACCGTTTTTACGAGTTATTTTGTTTTGTAGGCGAAAAGTTAAGTTTTACTAGGTTTTCTCTAAATGACACTTACTATTGCTGCTAAAAAAATAAAATAAAAATTGAATTTTAAAAGCTTTCAGCTTAAACATTGCATTGCCAATAATTAAATATATTTAGCATTTAATTACCTGTATGTGAGTACATTCAATTCAAAATCTAATTTTACCCATGTATAGTAAATCAGTAAAGGATTTTAATTATTATTTAAAAAGTAAATAAAATGCTTCTAGCGTTTAATAGGTAAATAGTGTAGTTTTTATATTATAATATTATTTAATAGCATAACGTTCGATTGTCATACGGAGGATTGATTTATTTCTATGTCGATTTCGGAGTGTTTGAACACTTCTTTTTCTTAAACAGTGCTATATACATGCCAGTAAATTAATGCATTTAAATTATCGTCGAGGTTGCAGTGAGCCAATGTATGACTGCAAGTGCTGTCGGTTCGATTGCCACCAGGTATTCTTAATATTTAAATTATTTTCATTGTAACGCATCATAAGATGATTAAACGATTACAAATATATTTTAACCATTTTTTTTTATTTTCAGATGAAAACTGCTTCCAGTAATTGCATTTTGGTGTATATATAAAGGTATTTATTTTAAACAATCTTTTTAAATCTCTTTATCTTCTACACCTATAAGAGTATATTAGTACGTGAAGCGGGTTGCTATGCCAAAGCGTTTTTTACGCGGTATTTCATTCTCTAATATAGGTAGGGATATATCGACGGCTTAGAGTATAAACCTGCCAACAGCCTTTTACATTACACTGTACTCGTTGCTTATCCCGCACATATAAAGGTAGGCAGAGGGAACCTGAAAACTTAGTTGTAAGGCACTCTGTTCCCATTATCACAATTTAGTTCCCTTCTTTCTGCTGAAAGCGCTGAACGGTTGAATCTTGAGGGGATAATTTTTTTTATCTTAACTTATCTTAACTATCTGACTTAACTCTTAGTCAATGGAAAATAAACTAATCTACAACTTAACTTTTTGACATAATATTAATTGAGAAAACAGAAAATCATGCAAAGCCGTGAGCGGAAAACTAGTCATTTTAGAGAAAATGGTCTTAGTATACTGAGACTATTTTCGCTAAAATGAGAAAAGAGAGCGTCGTTGCGCAGCGGCATGCCCCGCCTCACTGCAAAAGCGACGGTTGTGGTTAGGTTCTAACTCGGGCGAATAAATTATTTCCATTTTCTTAGTCTAGTGACAAGAAAAGGCGAAGTTTCGAAAATTGTGCAAAAAGCCTTCTTTGCCCAGAAGTCTCTTAACACAAGGTTCCCTTTGCCTAAAAAATGAGAACAGAATCAACACTGTAAATACAGTGTTGATACAAATATAGTGTTGACTCTGTTCTCATTTCTTAGGCATATCTTCTTATCTTCAATACATATCTTCTTTATTTTACTGGCCATGTGTTAATTGTATATACAATTTACTGTAGTAAAATATCCATATGCGTGACTCCGATACCATTCCAAATATGTTGAAGACTGAAATTCCTGAAATACCTCGCGTATTTAGCGTTTCACAACTAACTTTATGTCACAGTTTATACGTTAAATGCTTTTAGTTTTTATCAGTTAACGTTGCTATTGTTGGTCTATTTTCTGATTTATGACGGCTTAGTAGGCTTACAGTTATCTAGATAAAACTCGGTCAAGTGCGAGTGGCTACTTCAGGCTAGTAGTGACTATTTCATAAATGTAGGGGTAGGGAACGTATTTATAAAAGTGACAAACTTAGGTTTGCACACGTATGTACTCATTTTGTATGAAATGAACAACAAATATAAGTTTGTAATGGTTTTTATTCTATTGTATATTCTATATCATAGAAAAAAAATCGCAACAATTTCCATTTTTGGGATTATTTCAGACATTCTCTAAACATTGCGCGGACCTCAGTGACATTATGAGTATTAATGCAGGATCTCGAAGCCATCAAATATGTATTATTCAAGAGAAGAGATGAAGAGAGAGATAGATGGAAATCCATTACCTATATATATAAAACATATTAAATGACTATTACTTTCTTGTAGCAAAGTTCAAAACTTTTAAAGCTTAACTACTAATTAAACATGATTGACTAGTTCGCTATAAATAGACACCCTCGAACCCACATATCATTTCTCACCCTTATTTTTAAAACATCAATTAGTGTGAAAAATTATATATTGAATTTATTTTTGTCTTGAGACAATATACAGGATGCGTTAACGATGTTATTTTTACTTTTAGTGTAATAATCAATATTTTATGCGCCTTTTAAATAATTACGATTCAGGCTGTTCGTGTTGTAACGGCAAAACGTGTGAATGTAAACGCGAGAGGTTGTAGGTTCGCTTCCCGCTCGAGAATATATAGCAGCTTACTCTTGCGAGTATAACGTAGTCCTTAATGTTTCCGCTACGCTCGCAGTGGAAATCGACTTATACTATACGAAATACAGAAATGAGCCAATGGATACCTTCACGACAGCGACTGGCTTTAAACACTATAGATCTCACTAAGTTCTGTTGGCTATCTTGCTATGCGGGAAAAAATGTGAAGCCGCTAATAATTATATATATATACTGGCTATAATCCTACACTGGCCGTAAATAGTGACCGTAACCACCAGATATTAAATTATAAATCTCAAGTGCTAAGTTATTCCACAGAATCTAACGTTGAATTTTTTTTTATATAAAATTTAAGAACAGTATTCTCATACTATTTTTTTGAATAAACTCTAGAAGTGAAATACGTACATAGATTTGCATGTTAGTATAGATGTATGTGTTTATATAACATTATATATTATGTTAATATTTAATATAACAGCCATTACTCAAGTTAGTTCTCAGTATTTAATTATACTCATCATTATTACGTTAACTGTAGCTATCTTAATTAAGCAAGCCTAGCGTAAAATGATACAAAGTATCATATATTTTAGGAAATACGTAGAAAATTGATTCTAATTGTAAACACGACGGTTTTTGGTTAGATCTGCAGTCGGATAATTAATTATTTTTATTTCCCCGGTCTAACATACAAAGCGCGGTGATGAGGTCCGCCTCTCAACACACACTAGGTTCTCTACGCCAACCTTGTTATATACGGGATACGGCCTGAAAATATAATATACATATTTAATTTACAAACCATTACTGAAATTCTCAAGATTTATTTTAGATGAAATTCTCATCATTATAATGTTAACTTTAGCTATCTTAATTAAGCAAGCCTAGCGGAAAATGATACCGTGTCATATGTTTCAGGAAATGAATAGAAAGCTATCTCAACCTCCCCTCCCTTTGCCCGTTTATTGTTATATTATAGTAAAATTATACAAAATCTTTTGCGGGTAATAGCAAAAGAGTTTCTTAGTATTAAGTTGCCTACCCTGCTATATGCGATATATACCATTAAGCATTTTTTTATAACATCAAATCACTATTATTTTAAGCATCAATTTAAAACTACCACATAATACAACTTAACGTCAAATATAACATCAATATTCCTCCCATAAAATATTTTATGAAAGTTGAAACGAATATCCTTTTACATTTATTGCAGCCGAAGCAATTTTAGCGCAAAAAAGTGTAAGGGAAGGCGGCGACGGCGCCGAGCGAGGAGAGACTCATTTTTCTTTTTATATTGCGTTAGACATCGGTTAAGTCTTAAGACTAGTTTTCTGTTTACCTTACAATTATTTATAGAAAGTAAGATTGAGTTTGAATTATGTTCCTAAATTATGTTTGTAAAATTGAGTTCGTAAATTCTAGAAATTATGTTCGAGGAGAAAGATATATACAAATAAATATGTATTGTCTTGTGCATTATATTTCTGAAAGTTTAAAGTAGAATTATGTAGGTCTATAAGACTTCTTGTAGACATTCTGTTTGATTCCTGTATCAGTTTTAAATAATTGTTTAGAGAAGCCGCGGTTTAACTATTTTACTCTTATCTTAATAAAAATGTTTCTAGTTCACTTAGTATGTAACTACAGGCGTCGTTAATAGATTGTGAGAAAAAAGGCACAAGGAAATAACCGTCGAGGCGCAGAAGGACTTAGCTCGAAGATAAATCATACTTTTTACACCTACAGACTTTTATACGGTAACTTTTCTTTTGACTCGAAAATAGCGAAAGAGTAATTTATTTATTCCTATGTTTTTATTTTTGTATATGTTTGTTTATACATAGTGTTTTTTATAACAAATTGCTGGGGATAGATCACTTTATTGTCCAATGGTTGCCAAATTTAGTGTTTCGTTGAAAAACACTATATTTTAGCACTAAAAGCTAAATTCAAGTTAAATTGAAACTGGGCATAGAATCCTCGAATTCACATAGTAAATAATCATTTACATATTTAATTTGTTAAAACACTATAATTTCCAAATGGAACCAGAAACCAGCAATTATCACAATTTAGATTATATTACATCACATATTGTACAATACGTTTCGTGAATAATGACATATAAACGAAGGCACTCGCAATAATCCGTCAATCTCGTCTCACTCAGTTACGATGTGGAGCTTAATTTATTTTTCCAGGAGAATGAGCGATTGTCTGAGAAACGCGTACAGTAGGGTTGTGGAGTCGTGGTCTTTCTGAATTTGTGCGCATTGTTCACTAGGAAAGATAATAAAAAAGCACGTGTAACTCCACCGTGGCGGCTGGCAACGCACCTGTAGCTCCTCTGGTGTTGCACGGGGTCGTGGGCGACGGTGATCACGCTCGCTCGCCTTGTCCTTTTCCATACAAAAATCAAAGGTAAGCAAAAATGTAAAAACAAATTGGCGTAGCCATCTACAGATAACTTTAGGGTGCCCCTATTCACCGACTAAGCTATACCATGCGTTTCAAGTATATTATATACGTAATTTGTACAATATAATGTAGGACATATATGTTTGTTTTGTCGATACATTTTGTTGGAGTGTTTGAATGGGAGATCTTTCGATTTAATTTTTTGAACATCAAATTGTGATCGGGACTACCTCAGACCTGAGAAGAATGCGCTCAAGAAACTCGGAGGGCGGCGGGCAGCTTTTTTTAAAATTAGGTAGTTATTAAAAGATTCAAACTTATTTATAGTGACAATGTGAGCGAGCATTTCACTCCCAAAAAAAAAAATTCGGCCGACATCCTGATTTGGTCAACAATCGGCGCGGTGTTAAGATCCGCCACTCAACACGGAATATCTTGATAGTTGTGCGGTGCGTGAGGTACGGAGTGTCTTACATCAAATTATAGTTTTAGTAATATTACACCCTAAAGATTAAAAAATAAGACATTCTAAAACAGAGATCATTATCATGAAATATACATTAATTGTAGAATCGGTCATACTAACACGATGTGCTTATAAAACTTCTTTATTACAAAACTGATATTAAAATTGTATACTATATACTTAACAAAAGGATTCCATAAAATTTGTAAACTGGAATAAATGGAGTACAGGATATAAATACAGGAATAAATACAAAATAATAGTATTTAAATATTTATTCTAATGAATTCTATAAATTATTTACGTATTACATTTAATAATACAATACAATAGACTTTAAAATACGAGTATACGCATAATGGGAGTTTACATAGACAATGAAAAATATATATATTTTTTAACTTCACGCTGTATCTCGCATTCAGCAGTGTAGTCAAATGGAGCCTTGATATTAATACCTCTGAGTTCCCACTTGGAGGTATGTTTATTGATCGAACCCAAACCCCCGCGTTACAATAAAAACCCTAGCGTCATCTCCAGTTTTGTGCCAAATTTGAAGATTTTAAATTAAAGAACAAGAGCACTTTGTGTGTTTTCATAGATGTTAATGTTGTGACCTACTGTACTCTATTAGTCTGAAAATAAACTTTCAGGCCATCACTTTTTATTGCATAGTATTATTTGTTTGTGTAGCATTATGCACAAAATGTTGTACTTAACATTGTTTTTAAGTGGTGAAGTAAACTTTACGTCATACGTTTCTTAATTTTCTTACTTCACACTGTATTCCGCATAAAGCAGAGTTGATAGAGCTGGAACTCAACGCCGTGCTTCAATTATTAGTACTCATATCACGGCCATATAATAGCAAAATGTTCCTTGGATCACTCTTATTTATATATATGTGTAGATACTTACAAAATATTGCCTTATGTGATATGAGTTATATCCTCAAATATTCAAGAGATATCCGTCGAAACGTACGCCAGAACCAATCATCGTAGTGTAACGAGAAACTATCATATTTCAAGTATTACACGAACATACATGTATGAGAGAACTGTAGCCTATAAAAGTTGTTCACTTCAATAAAGCTAATATAAAATGTTACTTTTGTAGGTTTTTTATGCACTAGGTACTGCGAAGTACAGTGACCCGCGGGTTGTGTAGAGATGTTTAATGTAATGTATCCTTATCTTTGATAAATGACAATTCAGTACTAAAATGATTTTTCAATTTAAACCAGTTCTTGAATAGTTGCAGTTTATGAGTAGTACTGCACTGATTTCCCATATAAATTCTCAATTGAAATAATTTTTTCTGGTTAGAGAGAATGATTGTGCCTTTAGAGCTTAGAGCTATCGACTAAATTTAGAAACACGAATTTCTGAAATCAACGCTGCTCTTGCTATACCAGAGAGGTGAAATAAATATATCTATTATATTTATTATGACAAGGTATGTATGTAGATACTATTATTTCTTTCCAATATTCAAAATCCATAGAAATTGTTACACAAACCCAGTTTCCCTAACGCGAGTATTATAACGCCAGAAAGCTATGAAGAACCGCCGGCGTCCCAGAACAAAGTGTCATTCTTCAAGGCGCTATGCAAATGACTTGGACTCGATTCTAAAAGCTTGTTACGCTAGTACTGTTGCCATAAAAATGTATAAAATGTGAAATTTTAGTGGTTTATATATTCTGCTTATTTGTTTTTGTTTTGCAGGAATTTACTAATTATTAGGACTAGCTTTTGCCTACGGCTTTATCCGGTCAAAGGAATGTTACTAGGAGTAGCGTTGATTATGATTATGATTCTAAGTGCCTGAGGAAACTGACCGCAGATACAATCTATATATATAAAAGGACTTGTCCTCAACGACTGAGGTAAGACACACGCACCGTCGTAACCGCTGATGGTAGAAACGTGAAATTTGGAGAGATGTTTACTTTCGTAATCTGGACATCCACTAAGAAAAGATTTTGAAAAATTTTAACCCTAAACGAGTGAACTATTTCATGGTTGAAAGTTTGTATGGAAAAAAAATTAAATAGGCACCGATTTTTATAAAATTTGAAATTTAGACTCTTAAAAATATTTCATTGCACACATGTTCGTGGTTTATTTTAATTCATCCCCTAGGGGTGGAAATAAGCAAGCGAAGCTGCGCGCGTCCGCTAGTCTATATATATAAAAGGACTTGTCCTCACTGACTGACGTAAGACGCACGCACAGCAGTAACCGCTGATGGTAGAAACGTGAAATTTGGACAGTCTACTTTCGTAATCTGGACATCCACTAAGAAAGGATTTTGAAAAATTTTAACCCTAAAGGGGTGAAATAGGGGTTAAAGTTTGTATGGAAAAAATAATAAATCGGCACCGATTTTAATAGAAATTTAAACTTAGACTCTTAAAAAAATTTTATTGGACACGTGTTTCATGGTTTATTAGAATTCACTCCTAAGGGTGCAAATGACCAGGCGAAGCTGCGAGCGTCCGCTAGTAGGTTATATAGAGACGATTAAAATTAGGTTATATAGACTTCCTCTCTCGATTAACGGAAACTCCATCCAGCACAGATATTTTTTTAATTAGAACAAGCAGTTAATTAGAACAAGATTTAATTTTAATACAGAAAAGTTGTTTTTTTTTCTGCACTTTTTTTCTGGCGTTACTGAAACATGATATAGTTTAGTTTTCTATTCAATGCCATCAACTATGCTCTGTCTTATGCAATTTTCTAAAGTGGTGGCACTCGTTTGACTCGCATGTAAATATTTTGTATTACATACAACGGGTTTTGAGTGAACCCATTCTATAATTCCTTAGGGATTCACTCTGAAGAATGGCATTTTACCAGAAAATACTCTTATTGTGCACTTTTTGAATTTTTAATATCTACTTGCTTCGCGTTGTTGTGTTATATTTAATGTTGCAAGCTATCTTACATTTTTTATTTAAAAAAACAGCCTCATGATTCATAGCCATATAGGTAGAGGGAACAAAGTGTTATGTGTTATGTTATTATGATATTCCGTTTCCCACTCTCCGCCCAATTCTTAAGATATTGCGTGTTGGCGGTACTCCAGCAATTTTGAAGACAAGCAACTACATTTTTTAATTATTGTATCAATTTGAGTACTTAGGTACAATTTTTAAAAACCTTTGAACATGCGATCAGTTTTTATTATATACATGTTTTAAATTCTATGCTTATCATATTTAATGTATGCAAACAATTCCAAAAATATATATTACTTTTTTTTTTCATTGAATTCCGCTTCTTCAAAAAAGTAATTTTACAATCTCCCTTAATCATCACACAAATAAAAACGAAACTAAGAGGCATATTAGTAGTTCAAACAAACTATAAACTAGTAAACTAGAGTTGTAGGTTACCCAAAAATGCTCCGAAGCGCTACAGGAAACCAGTACGGGACTAATTAATATTTTCCCGTTTTTACTTTCGCTTAAACAAAGAAAATTGCTTCCTCAGCATAATTAATGGTGGAGGAAAATCTTTTAAAAGGCACTAGGCACTCTTTGTGCGTCCCCGACTCGAGTGAAAAATTATTAATTTTGCAAAACAATAAAACGTGGTGAATGCAACCTTTTGGATAATGTAGACTGTTTCTTAAAGATAATAAGAAGTTGAAATATTAATGTGTTAATCTGTGAGAAGATTATTTAGAGGACATCTGTAAACCCGACGTTTGTGGGTTCGATTTCCACCGGAAAATCGTATGTGGGATATACCGTGAGGCTAAAATAATAAGGAGCGCTACATAAAGTACATCTCAGAGCAGGAAAAAGCAGATAATTGATAGCCTTAAACAGAAATCGAATACGCGTAAGACGCTGTCCGACTGCCTCGCGGTGGCCTCAATAACGTAACCTAACATAATATTTAATAATATAATAACATAAACTTCTCAAAATACGCGGCTTTTAACAGGAACCGCACACGGAAGTCTTGTCATAACTCCACAACCATTACCCACTGTTTGCATTAGGCGCGCGAAAATGTGGCGAATACGCGTTAAGATAATATTTTATACATAAAACAGAGAGTTTTATGTTTAGACGTCTTTATAAATGTATGAGGGCGCCGTGGCGTGGTGGAACAGGCTTAGAATTTCAACGAAACAGTTGTAGGTTCGATGACCTTTTCAGTCAGGCAAAGTGCGGATACAATTTAAACAAAATTCCATTATTCAACAAGCAAAGTCTCAAAAGTTGGGCGGTGTGTCTTAACACTAGGCTCCATCCGCCTACTCTGCTATGAGCAGGACAGACAGAATCTTTTTATTTTTTTATGTAAACATACCAACTCTTAACAATTTCTTTTCCTTCATAATTTTGTTATCGCCATTTCATTCGACTCCTATATTTTCATTATATACCATTCTCATCTCAACATCGCTACACAAATATCAGGCGAGTACAAATCGAGAGGCGCGTTGTTAGCAAACACTGTACTTCAACACGTTTGGGGACTCTCTTTATAAGTTGTTTCGGCGTTTTATTTGTTATCTTATATTTATTTTGTGAGTAAATACTATATAAATCAGGGTAGAATTTTTGGGAGATAAATGAGTTATTATTGTCCTTGGATGTTCTGTTGATGACTGTAGCAGATTTAAAGTAGTTAGGGTGTTTTTTTTCTACCAAGATAGATCCTAGTGCCAGATCACTCCGTCTTTACTTTCCGCCCGAATTCGAAATATTGGTAGAGAAACTCAACACACTTTCTTTTGTGAAACCGGGCAAGGGAAGATAATTTAGCCCCCAGCTCACCAATACGGAGGAAAGCGGAGAATTAAAGTACCTTACTTAGAAATGGAGTGCCTTAAGAATAGTTCCTAGGTTACCTCAGCCGACTCTGCTATGTACAGCGTGAAAATAAAAAAAAAGAAGTTCAAATAATGAACTGTGTTACATCAACAGCTATTATTATTACATAATAACATACGAATGTATGTAGAGTACTTATATTACATAATGTATGTAGAGTACTTATATACTAGCTTGGATCCATTTCAAATTGGGGTAAGAGAAATGTCAAATCCATTTAGGGGCTCCTTAAAAACTTCCATTGACACATTTCGCCAACGTAATGTTATTGTAAGCTATACGTAGATGTTTTTATAATGTTTCTAGAAAGAAGGTTAGCGAGGAAGTACGATGAAATATCATGATAATATTTTTTTGATTCCGATTTTTAATCGTGAAAGTTGCCTACGTGTATCAGTTCCTATATAAAAGAAAATATAAAATATAGACACATGTGTTTTAGTACATAGTTTAGAGTAGTTCTAGTGTTAAGAGACTCCGTATTCCAGTTTCTATCTAAATTCACGACACTATGTTTGTTGATCGGAATTCAACGCCGCATTTGGTCCGGCCAGAGCGAAGAAATAAAAACCCACAATTACCGAGATTACTGTGAAGACACTATCCCACTATGCCATTAGAGCCTCTACTTTTTTATGGCTGTTTAGGACAAAGTTCAATATATAGCAAAGTGTAAACTATACAGTAGCAAGTTTCATATAATGAATACGGGGACGAGATCGCTACGTTTATTGTTTTTTACTGCCCACGAGCTAGGTCTTCAGTGGAAACTAATTACTTTGTCTGAAAAGAACTAATTATAAAATCTACTAACTATACTTAAATGTTAGAGCTTCTAGTATTAAATGGTTGTAATAAAATGTGTAAGTATGACTTAACTTTGAAGCCAGTCGTGGCGCAAGGGGCACAAGCATGCGACTGTAAACACGACAGGTTGTGAGTTCGATTACCACTCGAGGAAATGAAATATCTAATATTTTACATTGCCCTGCTCTTTGAGCGAGCTTTATACACAATAATACATTGCGCCAAGCGGAAATTGAATCCACAACCATTATATTTCCAGTCATATAGTTCTATTATTTCACACACAATACGTACTAGTGGGCCCGGACGCGGCTACACGACTATTTATTAAATATATTTATGAAATTATTTTCTGTTTTCAATAGATTTTGTAAGAAAATATAAGCCTAAATAATTAAAATAAGTTAAAAAAGAATAATAAGTGGAGATTTATTATTAGAAAAACTATCTGAGTAACCGAAATGAACAAACAAAAGAAATAAAAGTAACTAAAGGAAATTCTTAATATTACAAAAAGTACCTAAAGTTTGCCGTGCGCGCGTACTAAACATTTTTCTATATTAAATAATTAATAATTTTTGCGAACAATATTAAATAAAATCCCAAATTATTAAAATTACGATATTTTAAGTGTATAACTAACATCGGTATAGATAACCGAACTGAGATAAATTAATAAGTAGTAATAAGCAGCAAATAATTAAATAAAAATTAACAGTAATTCGAAAATATATAAAAATTTACAAAACCATCAAAGTCACTATACCTATCACTCGTAGGCTAGGTCATTCCGAATCATTGACATCTCCTTAATTATTTATTAAATTATTATACAGTAAACTATAATTTCCATCTAGATGAAATGCTAAAAGTGACTATTATATTTATTTTCATAAGGATGAATATCAAATTATAGAAATCATATAATTTTTGTTAATGTATACAAATCTATATCTATAGTATACATATATCAACGCGGACTTTTTTTAAACAATATTTAAGGCACAAAATTTTTGGAGAATATTGTTTTTGTGTCTCATAAGGTTGAGTCGGTCACCATGTATGCGTTAAGCAAATTTATTTTGGGTAACGTTTTCTGACAACAAACTTTGCAAATCGTTGCTTAGTAACGGGGGTTGTTATAAACATGGCGGAATAAATTGCATGTCAAATTAATAAATATTTTAATATATTGGTATATATCGAAAATATTGCAAATATGAGAAAAAAAAGTATCCTATGTTCATCCCGAGACCCTCAAGTATCTCTATATGAGTATTTTATCACAATTAAATTAGCGGTTTGGCCCTGATTGCGTAAAAGACAGACAGACAGACAGACAGAGTTACTTTCGAATTTATAATATAGGTATGGATTAGGCGAAATAACAATATAGTTATATGACAAAAGGAGCTTAGTAACATTCGTCTTCATATATAATATCTCACATACCATATGTATATAAGTGACGTAGAGGCTGCTATTGTCAGCTGTTATCCCAAAGGGAGCCTTTATAGAAATTCCCTCGGCTAATGACTATGAAAATGGAATACTCTATTTAATTAGCTTAGTGAGAAATAAAATTATCTAAATGCATATGGAAAGTGGTGACAGTTTGTGGAAATTGGTAAACAGTAAAAAATATGTAATTTTTTTTAATATATTTTTTACCTGACCAAATTAGTATTGCCTAGGTTTGACAAAAAATATTTTGTTTCTTTTTTTAACTCCACACTGTATATCGCAGATAGCAGGGTGGACAACCTGATAACCTAGTGTTAGTACACTCAGTCCCCGTTATGACACTTCGACTTCGGAACGGAGTTTCTTTACACTAAGTTGCTTAGTTTAATTTTTTCTAAGTTTTGTGCGGGCACAAAACACGGTAGGCAGAGAGGGAACAGTGTATAAGTTAAAAAAATGATATTAATAAATGGAACATATTGTAGACTGAATACCAACATTATTTAACATTTACATGACTAGGTTGTAACTACGTGACGAATTTTAGTAATTAAATTTCCGGTTTGATCGTTTCAGTTTTACAAAGCAAGTGTTTCAGTAGAAATATTAATTTGCGTGATTTTCACTTATATTTCTGCCATGTTTTTTATATTTTCTTGCTCATTAAATATTTTTTATATTTTTTTACCTTCTCACTGTACTGTATTCCGTATATAGCAGGGTAGGCAGAGGGAACTTAGTGTTAAGAAACTCCGTCCACTACGTACCGCCGAATTTAGGGACGCTCTATATTGAGTGGCGGAACTTACTGTATTCCGCATATCTAGAGCAAAAAAGGCAGAGGAAACCTAGTGGTAAGAAGTATCTTACTTAGATACGTCTTAGCAAGCAAGTAAATTTCTGCCACTACCGCTCAACTTTCGAGACATTACGTATTGAGTGGCGGATCTCAATACTGCGCTTTGTTTACTAGAGCTAGGATATAACAAAACTAACTAACTTGATTTACCTTTATGCTGTATCGCTAGCGGAGTAGACAGAGAGAACGGAATCCTAAACGCTATAGAAAAAAATATATAACCCCAAGTGGAAATCGAACCCACAGCCATTAGGTCAATGTCTTAACATAACGTACCTTATGATAAATATTAACATTAATAATTAATGTTGATTAAGAAACATGATCCAGTCTACAAATGAGTAATAAATTATTTCGCTGGAAAAATTTATGAACGGCTCTGACGTCATCGGAAACGACGCACTGTCTGTTTTAGTGTGTGTTATATTATATTTGTTAGTAGTACGCTTCAATTACTGTAATGTTGTAGAGATTATGGATGAGATGGATTTTTATAGTGTTTTTGTATTAAATAAGTGGGCTTTTGACCGAGTACGAGGTGGTTGTGGGTTCTATTCCTATTCCTACTCGGGGGAATGGATTATTTCATTTCCTCACACTTTGACGTAGATCTCGAGATTTCGGCTGAAAGTGGGGAACGGTGTGTTTTAACCCGTTATATGCGGGATAGGTACATAAAAACCAAGTATAAATCTGAACATATAATACAAATATAAACATATCATGGTTTCATGTTGAAAATAAATCAGTGAGCTCTACAACATTCATTTTACTGATTGGGAGAATAAAGTCATTTTCCATCATATTATTTTTTGTAAACTATTCTGAAATAACTATCAAACGTGAAATAACCAATAATATGGTAGTTAAAAGTTACCCTTAGACCGGCTTTTCAATTTGTTAATCCTTATTCAGGAATCAGAAGTTAAGGAAAAATAACTTTTAGGTTAAGCTTTTAAGGCTTTATTAATGATGTCTGCTTAAATGTTTTATTTCTTAAAATTTTAAGATATTCATAAACAGCGTTGAGTTACGTCTCCAATACCCAGTATTGGGAAGTGGGGAAATGGAGTGTTATAACACCACGTTGGTGCGGGATAGAGCGTGAAGCTGAAGTTAAAATAAATTCATTTACCACATCCAGTTGTAACTACCGTACAAAGCTTATTTTAGTTCAGTTCAATGCCTCCAGAGTTCAGTACATTAGCCGATGCAAAGTGTTTTATTGCGAGTTATTTTAGACCGCGTCTTAATACGAGATGGGGCCGGTTATGCTTTTTAGTAATATACGAGTAGCTTATTTGAGTGTCGATAGTCGATAGTCGTGTAAATTATTATTTTAACTACTGGTGTTTGTATTGACTATTTTTCATATTGTTTTAGCTTTGTTTTTGTTTTATATTTATTTTTATCTATTCCATACTACGTATATAGCATGGTAGACAAAGTCAACGCCGCGCATTGTCTTTTTAGCAGAACGAGACCTAGGTTTGGGATGAAGATAAATTAGGGAGTTTAGCCAGCATTAAGAGAGGAATATTTGAAATTCCTATAGGAACGGGAAAAAAGTGGGAGTTCCGGGAGGTCACTATTTCACTAGTACACTTTTATTTAAATTTATTTAATAACTGAAATTAAATATTTTCCATAAATGATTCCATATTAAAATTATCTTCTATAAAACATTCGAGTCGATGCTATCAGTGCAATTATATGATAGCCGCAATTATGGTAAATTAATCGTATCAATTTCTGTGTACCGTATAGATCTATTTGTGTAGCGCTATTTACTGTACACGCTTAATTAATACTATAAATTATAGGTTCCAATCTGACTGAAGGAATTATCTTTTTAATTTCACGCTGTATTCCGAACATAGCAGGGGAGATAGGAACCTGGGAATCTTATGTTAAGACTCTTTTTGACCTTGTGTGCGTATGTGAGAATGAGAGACGGAGAATAAAAAGAAGAGAAAATATTTTATATTTATTTCATTTGACAGAAACATGAACAGAACGTTAAAGTGTTGATAAATAATAAGTCCTACTTGAGTCGATCTTCTCTTTGTATGTTGCTTATGTTATGTCTAACAGCTTGCTCGCTTATAAAATACCTTTGATAAGTAGTGTGTGTAAACATTGGCAACACTCGTAATGCTAGTTAAACGGTATGCGGAAGCGTTAATTTACAAATGGGCCGACATCGCCACTAATTACGGCGTTTATTGACGGAACGTTTTCTATTTCCTCTGAGTGTGTCGACGTACATACAAAATACTGTTCTTAAACTGTTTTTGTTATTATTTTACACTGTATCCCGCATATAGCGGGGAATATACGCATATTTGTTTCCCATTTTAACACTAAATTATCGAGACATTGTGTGTTAGTCTAGAGACTAGAGCCTAAGGCGATGATATAGAGCGAGGAAATGAAAATGTTTTTTCCTCGAGTGGGAATCAATCTTACAACCATTTCATTTTCCGTGCCATTGTGCTAGGATGGCTTCATCTCAACTGTTCTTTTTTAACAATTTTTTTAATGATTTGAAAATTTCTATCTACAACTTTTCTAAACAAAAATATATTTTAATTTCAATCCAGTACTTCCTAAGAACCAATCAAATACATTTGGATGATAACGACTCGTCCAGTTCCAATGAACTGCGCGGTTATAGATCAAATCAATCATATTTTCTACGAAGTCATCTGCGCCCCATCTTATAGCTGACCGAACTAAGTGTTACTTAACTAAGCAGTCTGAATAAATAATATAATATTTTTATATAGTATATTACTTACATCTTACTCCAACTTAATTTATAAAACTTGTCCTTTATTATATACAAAGTGACGATAAATGATGACTGAAAATTAACGCACAAAGGAAACTACTGGACTTAGAAAATTGATATTTGACATGTAGGTGGTATAGGAGAAAGGATTTTTCGTTTTTCGTAAAAGCCCACGAAATGTTAAATAAAATATGTATTTTTACTAAAATAATTTTAAACAAATGAAATGTATGTTTTTTTTTAATAAATAAATATGCTAATTCAAACTCTACTTTAGATACCTTTAGTATATACAAAAATATCTTAGAAAGCGTGCGACTGAATACGCGACGGGTTGTGCATCGATTCCCACTTGAGGAATTCTCGTTCTCATTCTGGTAACGCGGCGTTGACTTCCGTCACTTAAAGTAACTACACTTGCACTGCTATGTGCCCCGCACATAGTGAAATACTAGGAGAAAAAAAACACAAATAGGATACAAATTGAACCACAGTCATCACGTTTACCATACTGCAGCAGAACTAGTACCATCAAAATATGGAAAAGGAGAAAATCCAGCTAACGCTGAAATATGCACTGAAAAGCAAACTGTAAACAGTCTCTTAATTGCATTCCATCGGACTTTATATTTGGAACTAGGTTTAGACCTAATACTAGGAAGGGAGTCAATTTGCTTTATATAATTCTGTTTCCAAAACACGCTGTATTCTAAACCTTAGTACATTAGATCGACATTAGATTTTGAACAAAACTGTACCTAATAGTAAAGACTTACGATTTGTCATTAAATTCTTCTAAATAATTATTAATAACGGACTATACATACAGAGTGAACTTATTATTAAGGGACCCTCACCCTTCGTGTTTTGTCAACGAAAGCGGGGAAATAGAAGTAATGTAAAAAACAAATATAATCTCTCCTATTAGGTGTCACAGTGATTACTCTTAGCTTCACTTTATATCCCGCACGTTGCAGGGTAGGCAGAGGTAACCTGGGAACCTAGTATTAAGACACTTCATCCCCATTAAGAAACTTCCATTCTCCACTGGCCGAATTCTGGATGCATTGCGTGTTGAGTGGCGTAACTTAACGCCACGCTTCGACATCACGACATTTTCTCGAGTGCAAATAATTTCTCAATCAATTCTTGAACTCACAATCTCAAAAACAAGATTACAAAAGGATTTACACGGAATTAGCACAATATGTCAAAACTTATCGTTTCTAATCAAATATGTACAAGGACATTGAAACACGTAATGTCAACAGCCTTCTAATTACTGGCCGGGACTCCATCGAACGTCACTATAGGAGTAGTTTGGTTTTCGTATGTTTGTTCTATCCTACTGGTCCTATGTTGATTTAGCTTAAGATATGTACATATGTAGTGGTTTGATTATAATAATTACTATTTATTATTTTATAATTCAAAAAACTCGTCGAAACTGGCGTATTAAGTTTAAGAGCTTTGCTGGACAACCTGCGTACTCAGAGACAATCCAAAGGGCGTCACGCGATATCCTGTCGAAGGCTTTTTCTAAATCGACAAAGCACATGTACAGCGGACGGTATTGTTCCAGACTTTTTTCTTGGACTTGTCTCACGACAAAGATGGCGTCAACCGTACCCCTACCTCGACGGAAGCCACATTGGGTTTCTGGAAGAATCGTTTCGGCGTGTTGGGACAGTCGATTACTAATAATACAAGCCAAAATGTTACCAGCTACTGAGAGAAGAGAGATACCTCTGTACGAGCTGCAATGTCTCCTTTACCCTTATATAACTCGCAGATAGAAGCATCTTTCTGCACTTAATATTAGGTCCGCTATATTTTTATATCTCAGATGGCAAACCATCCATCCCAGGTGCCTTGGCATTCTTCATCTTACTGAGCGCGGCAACAAAGTCATCTAATGTTGAGGGTTGCGCTAAGGTCTCCACTGTTGGCAGGATTTCTAAGGAGTCAATATATACCAAGTCAGCAAGTTGAGCAGTAGGATTCAGAAGATCATAAAAATCTTCCGCCCACAGAGCCACTATGTCACGCTGATCAATTAATCGTTGGTTCTTCTCCTTGTTGTACATCGGGGCAATCTTTTTATTTCGAGGCCCGAAAACAGTTTTTAAGCATTCAAAAAATCTACCGTATTGATTGGTATCAGCATATAGCTGCTCTGTTGCTTTATCCACCCACCATTTTTCTCTGAGAGCGCACACCTTTAATTTTAGGCTGTGACTAGCTTTCCTCCGTTCAGAGATGTTATATGAAAGGAGACTACGTCTGTGATCCTCAATGAATTTCTTAATGGTACCTTCGGAATCATCGAACCAATCTTGGTTTTGCCGTTCGGTTTTCACTATAACTCGAGAAGCACATCTATAGAGATTGTCAGATTGTTTGAATAAATATAAACTGTATATAGAGCGTACCTACAATTTTTAAAATTTTTGATTTCCTTTCATAAAGTAAATGTGTAAATTTATGTTGAGGACTTACAAAAACTGTGGATCGTTTTTTAATAAGCAGCTGGATATCATATTGATTCAAAGTACATCTTTTAAAATGATGTAGTTGATGCTGTGAATTGCTAAATTACATTATTTTTAGGTTTCCCTACTCAAAGGGTAAAACGGGACCCTATTATTAAGATTCCGCTGCTTGTCTGTCCATTTGTCACCAGGCTACCGAACCGTAATAGTAAGATAGTTGAAATTTTTACAGATGATATATGCAGACATTGCGTGTTGAACGGAGAGCTCAACGCCGCGCTTTGTATATACAAGCGAAAAAGTGAACATTATTTAAAATTTAAATATAATAATTATCCTGAATAATCCACCATAGAATCAAATACAGGCAATCACTGCCCAATATTACCTACTATTTTACTGTCAATTATTATACAGATTGAAACATTCTAAATAATTTAATGTCGGACCAAATGAGCTGGGAATACGTCAATAAACTAAATGCGGACCTCTCCCAATCAAATCGGACAATGCAAAATGATTATTGAGTTGATGCTCCTCAAACATTGAATGTACAGCTACTGCGTATCTCGGGAACTGTTGATGGAAAGAGGTGGACATACCCAGGAACACCTGCGCCATCGCTGTTGTATTAAGGTTGTTGTACTTTTATCTTGACAAAATTATTAAATTGTTTTTAATTATTTTTTATTATTTATTTGTTTAACAAAATCAAAGTACGTTTTACTTTATATAAAATTATTTTTTACTATCTATGTTGTTTGAAGTCGGTTTTTTTTGTTAAAAATTAAGTTATTATTTTACCCTCTATCCCGCTGAATGGGTAAAGAGAATTCAGTGTCAAGATACTTCTTTATTTCTTTCTGAAATTACACTGCAATGCAACGCTGCACTTTGTCTTAAAGGAGCGAGCGGCAGACGCGGCGGCCTAGCGTGCAAGAACGGCGTTGACATTGAGTACGCAATGTCTTGAAAATGATGTCGGAAAATGGGGAACGGAGCATTTTAACACTAGGTATTCATAATCTATCCTGCTACACGGGAAAAACCATGAAGCCGTTTAGCTTTGCCTTACCCCGAAATTACATTAACATTATCAAATTTACATTTAAACTGACTTGACTTGACTGTAAACGCAAAGGTTGTAGGTTCAATTCCCACTCGGGGAAATGAATTAATATTTTCATCTTCTTGGTAATGAGGCAAGCCGGGCTTTGCCAACAACACAATGCTTCACACTGTTCCGTAATATGGAGATCGGTCTTTTTGGGACCATAGTCTCTACAACTAAGTTCCCAGGCTCCCTTTATTTCAAGGTACGGTAAAACGATAAACGATTTCTCGAAAACTGGCGGGTGCTGGGGTGACTGAGTACGTCGGTGAGCGTGATACAGCGTGCAGCTATGAAATTAAAAAAAAAGGCTTACTAGATCATAAAAGTGAACATATGTCATAAACGAACATATTAATCGGGTATCGAATTCCTTACCATCGCGTGAACTAACTGCCAGTGTTTATTGCTATTTCGTGCATACATACAGTCCAAATCGTAATATTTCTTGGAAATCTTTAAAGCTTTAAAGCACGTAAACACTTTCTTTTGAGTCTGTTAAAAATAAACACGAATAGAAAGTCTCACGCGATAGTTGTGAATTGAATCCCGACTCGGGAAACGATTATAGGTATATTTTTAATTATTTTCATATGGAAACGAAATATCTTGAAATTAAATAGAATTGTCTTATTATTTGAAACTTAACGTCAAAATATCAACACCGAGAAGTATCTTCCCACATAATTCCAAAATTTAACTCCAGCCTAAATAAAAACAAGTCAAATTACAGCCGTTCGTTGGTCGGTACACGCCCCGCGGTGTGTAAAAATGTATGGAACATACAAATATAGGTACCTCTACGTAAGTATGCTGAACTCGTGTATGGAGGTATAAGGAAAGTAAACATTTTTATCGTAAATATTAATTTCACCTACGATCTGTAGCGGAGTTTGTATGTCCAAGCATATACGCTATACAACTTCATTCAAATGTAATGTTTTATTCAGTTTATGTACGTACATTTTGATTTTTATGATTTTTTCTAGCTTCACGTTGTATATTCCACATCGCGAGTATCTATATCGTAGTCAGGAGGAACCTGGAATCCTAGTATCAAGACACTTCCGTCTCAAATGCTACAAGAATTGCGTGTTGAGTGGTGGAACTCCAAGCCGCACTTTGCCTCGCTAACCAAAGGGAAGAAATAAAAATATTAAATATTTCATTTCCTCGAGTGGGAATCGAACCCACAGCCTGTCGTGTTTACAGTCACACTCTTGCGCCCCTGTGCCACCACTAAGCAATATAAAAAAAAATATCACTGTTTCAGTGCTACATCTTTTTTATAAAAACACTGTAGTACACTACAAGTTAATTATAAGAATATAGCCGGATGAACGTACGTCAGTAGTCAGCTCACATCCGGTCAGCTGGGCGCAGTAATAAAATTAACTTGGATTTTTACTATGTGTAACTGATTTTAAGTGTTTGTTTGTTTATACTGATCTAATTAACTAATGTATGTAATTAAATTATAAATGTTATATATTTTTATTATTTAGTTAACATTTTAATTAAGATACAAGTTGATATTTATGATATTACATATTATGTCATCGCGACACCGTTTCGCAGCAGAAAGTGTTTGACCATAAACGTGGCCGTTGTGAGTTCGATTGCCACTGAGCGTAGTGAATTATTTTAATTTCCTCGCATTGATTAAAAAACAAACACGGCGTTAAGCTCCATCACTCAACACGCAATGTCTCGAATTGCACAAAATGTAATGAAGTCTTAAAGGGAAAAAGTGCGAAACTTTTTGCTTTTGCATTTAAGACATGATATCTAGATACGTATAAATGAGGAAAGTAAACCACGTGTTGATATTTACTTTTTGGTGTTGGGAACTGAATACGCAACTCAAAAGTGCAATCACCTTGATACATTGACACTGATTAATCATTTCTGATAACTCTACACATTCCTCTGACAGGAAAATAGAAATTAAATCGTTTATCTGTTTCGATTATGCTGTCATTTTAGATATGAGTTCAACGCCTTTTAATTAATTTTGTTTCGAGTAGGAGTCAAACCCAAGTGACAAATTGCTCCATAAGATGAATTCTTAAACTTAATAGGGAACTACCATCAGTGAAGAAGACAAGCTTGCTTATATGTAGGTACGCAGTATCGTATCGTATCGTATTGTATAGTACGATCGATGAGTCGTGGCCGCTTTGAAGTTAAGTTTACGGAACATTTGTGAAATGAAAATTCATTCAGGATGAAAATAATCAAAAATAAGAAAAATCTTAAAATCAAATCTGTATACCCATCTACTGCTACCGACGTTAGCACAGAGTGACCACGATTCGTTGACCGTACTGTACCTACTCTACTATAAGCAATACTTATTCCACAGTAAACTTAAAGTTCAACAAGTAAAGTTAGTTAAAGTAATCTTCTAAGTAAATGAACAAATGTTTTGTTTAAAACAAAGAATAACTAATTTGTTCACAATTAGATACAGAGGACTTTATCACAATGATATTGTTGTTTATAAACTCTTAATTAGGGGTATTGTTTTATTTTGTAGCGGTCGTGCCTTATTAGGCTTATACAGTCAAATTGTAGACGTGGCGGTTACATGTTCGATTCATACTTGGGGAATGAGTTTTCATCGCTTTGTCGCTCTGGTTTCAAGACAAAGCGCGGCGTTGAGCTCCGCTGAGTTCCCTTTCCCTTCCTTGATGTATGCGGGAAACAGCGTAAATTATAAAAAAAGATGAAAGACCTCCCAATTAAGTTGAGAAATTTAAAAAATATTCAATTTCTTTATATTTTATTTATCATTAATTTACTTATAAGGGAGCGCAACGAGAAAACAATGTTTTACTTAATCATTCGCGAAGTTCTTATTTATATATCCAATAACGAGGCAATTTACTTTACGGACATGTTACTTGCGTGTTTAAAAATATTTTATACCCAATTAAATTATCTCGTTGCCTTAAAATAATCTGTTTTCAGGATAAAATAAATTTATAGCCCAACTATATACTAGCGTGGCTGTAATGTAATAATGAAACCTGGAATTTAATGAAAACTTATTAAATTTTGAAATATTTTTGTTATTTTCTATAATATAATTGACTAGCTTTAACTTCTGGTGGTGCTTTAACAATTACGGCTTTGCCTGTTTGGTGAAATGAAAATGTTAACAGAATTCCCTGTTTTTGCTACAGTTTTCATTATTAGGTACTTCGATCGTTTTAGTTGTAGTGTGATGTTATTACATCTATCTTCTACTAAAATCAGGTTCACGCTGTTTCCCGCACACAGCAGGGTAGACAGAGGGAACCTAGTGTTAAGATACTCCGTTCCCCACTTTTTGCCGAATTCTGGAGGCATTGCGTGTTGAATAGCAGAACTCGACGCCGCGCTTTGCCTCGATACCAGAGCGAAGAAAGGGAAATATAAATGTAAATAAATATTCACTTCCTCGAGTGGGGATCGAACGATGATTTATCCAACATTTGTTTTCAATTCGAATTAGTTACTGAGCTTAGCACGTTAAAACCGAACAATTCTTTAGATTTATATTATTAGTATAGCAACAGTGTCTTATCACTAAGTTCTCCCTGCCTACCTACTTTGCTATGCGTAGAAACAATAATAATATAAATATTTTTCCCAATGAAAACCGAACCCACAGCCATCGTGCCAAACACACTTTTAAACACTATATTCTCATTATAATTTAGATAACCTTATACAAAAGCCAGTTGAAACTTGAAGTGCAATCTGTCAAGTAATGTTGGCAAACTCAAGTCCCGATAAAGAAACAAAGACGTGCGCCGCGAGAGTGCCGCGTATCTTTTATTTATACCACATAAATTCCTCTATCTTAAAGTCAATAAACCTAATCTATGATGTACTTACTTGTCTTAGAAGTTATATTATGTTGTTATTATAGAGAGATCTGGCTGTCCGAAATTTTGTTTATATTAAGTTTATATTGATCCCCTTTTCTCCCGCTTCTTTAGAAATTTTGGAAAATTCTCTAGTTTTCTTTACGCTTCCCAACATCACACACTCTCCACATGGAAAATTTCAGCATTCTACCCTACGTAGTGTATCTTATCTTATCTTTCTATCTATTTTGTATCTCATGGCAGGGTAGGCAGAGGGGATCTGGGATCCTAAAATTAAGACATTCCGTTCTAATTAAGACATTTCCGTTCCACACTTGCCGTCGCATTCTGGAGATATTGCGTGTTGAGTAGTCGAACTCAACGCCTAAATTATTATCGTTACCAGAGCGAGGAAATGAAATATTAAATAATTAATTTTCGGGTTCGGTCCCAAAACCTGTCCCGTCTACAGTCCCACGCTTGTGTAGCAGTGTGCAGGGTGCACATCGAGTGGCTTCAAGAACTGTTGGCGTAGTTACATTTTAAGTCAAATTATATTTGTGGTTATTGATAATTGTCTCGAAAATTGTAATATTTGGGTTGTCTTTATTCACCGACATCGACGACAGCGACGAAATTTACTCTCAACTCTACAATAGCGTCACCTTGCGCCAGAATGACGTGTCCCTATTGTATTTCCACTAATTTACTACTATACCCATATCCCTACATACTTTATGCACTATTTTCCCCATTATATGAACCCACTCCATCCACGCGATGTAAATAAGGAAGTAAATATTCCAAATAGTGTTAGATAATATAAATAAAATAAGAAATGAACTGTCTAAATCTAGTGTTATATGCATACGCGATGCTCCCGGCTTTGTAAAATCCTGTACGGATCAAAGAGAATATAGGGTAGTCTTTTTTGGGCTTTTACTAGGTTTTTGAGTATATATGTAATATGTATATAGTTAGATGGTTTTGGTCGACGTGTATGTATACATACATTTAAATTTATTTATATAGCTCAGGAATAAATTACTTAGTCAACCCAGAAAATAATTATGCAAATTTTAAAATGTATAAATCTGCAATGTTACTTATCAATTTTTTTTCATCCCGTTCTGGCAGACAAAGGACAGCGTTGTGTTCCGCCACTCATCGCACAACGTCTCCTAAATTGGCCCTAAAATGCGAATCGAGTCATAACTCTAGATTCTCTCTCCATAACCTGCTGTACGAGAAAAAGCGTGAAGCTGTTTTTTATAAATCGCTACTACTAGCGAAAGCCACTAAAGAAATCAATCTTAAAAATGCTATCCCATGGAGGGAAACGTCTTCATCGAGAAGGAAGATTTATGTGCGACATAAATAAAACATATGTAATTTCTCCCTTCGCTGTGAGCGACGGACACGGGCGTGTGTTATGACTTATGAGTGATCACGGTACCTTTATTACTAGATTACGTACCTAATGGTTCTTTTTATTATTATGTACATGTTATTAAGTGAATTAAATATAATATTTATAGCATTTATATAGTGTTATTCCACTCTTATGAAAAAAAAATACTTTGTTAGAAAACATGAAATAGATAGAATGCAGCGAAATTTGAGCCTGCGCCTCTTGGAATCTACCTCCACTAAACCATACGTTCTTATCTTTTTATTATTATTTCAAATATAGGCGGACAAAATATATTTCGAAACTACTTAACTGAACTGACGAAAACTGATCGAATTAAATAATAGGTTCTTTTCTATATTTTATTTGTTAAGTAATAGGATATTTGTTCAGATATTCTTAGAGGTATTATAAATGACATAGGGTATAAAATATGTATTAATATATATATAATAATAATAAGTTTATATAGTTATAATAATAGTTATAATAATACAGTTATAATAATAATAAGTTTAAGGCGTTAAGTCTAGTATAAAAACAAAGAGCGATTTTATATTTAAATTTATAAAAAAAATACATCTTCGAAAAGTATAAAAATGTACGACAAAAAACGGATTTAGCGGGTTTACACTGTAAACTGAAGATATGATATATAATGTTTATAATAAGTATGATAAAGTATGTTGCACATGCACTATAAGTAAGTGTCAAATAGTTTACAGCATAAAGCTGGTAGTTGATTAAAGGTAAATGGTGCTGATAGCATCGCTACAGCGCGACGCGTGATGTTGTTATAGATTATGTTATAAACCTTGTATATTGTAGTTTACTTTGTGTAGCTGGTTTAGCTTTACGCTACGTAAACTTACTACGCTTACGTAACTTTGTTCAGGACAGGCAGAGGGAACCTGGGACCCTAGCGTTAAGACACTCCGTTCACATTCAGATATACCTTTATCTATAACAATCTTCAATCTGTCCCTTAATTGGCTGTACTCAATAAATTCCAAATGTTTTTAGCAACACAGTAATACGGGCTCTTATCTACAATAAAATTGCCTTCAATATCGACCGGTCGCATCAACGTTTGATTTGATTGCCAATTAGACCTGCCGTTTGTAGCTGATATTCATTTCGTATTGTTTTATAGGTGAAGGTTGAAATCATATTTATTAATGGATTGTCCTGTTTAAATGAAAATTGTAGAAATGAGTAGAAATAGGATTGTTTTTATTTCAGCTTTACTCTGTATCCCGTATATTGCAGCGTTGGCTTAGGAAATTTTGTGTCAGACGATACCTTCTCTCCGTCCAACTTTCGAGACATAGCACATTGAATCTTTGAATGACGGTTCTCACCGCCGCGTTTTTCGAACGAAATTGGAATAAATATAATCATTACACACACTCTTTAATGTAAATTCCGCATTGTTTAGACTATTCTCTTCATCCCTTTTCGCTTTTATTATAAATACATCACAAAGTCGTCGCGTCGTCGTGCCGCTGATATTTAAATGGAAACAGTAACCTTTTCTGAAACCCGTAGAGACTTCACTACGACAATGTCGTGTGGGCGGTGTCAAATAGATTATATTTAGTTTCACGTAACAAGCACATTTTTACGCAAAGGCAAATTTGAGGCCATAATGGAGAAAATAATATTGGATATGTCTTACTAAATACGTTATAAATTGAAATTTCATTATGAAAATAATTATTATCCGGTTTCATAAATCAAAGTGTCCGCTAAGAGAAAAGATAGATAGATAGATAACTTTTATTTAGCTGTATCCCGCGTATAGCAGGGTAGGTAACGGAAACCTACTGTTAAGACAGTCTGCTTACATTCCGTGACAATAGTCGCGAGGTGGTGGAATTCAACATCACGTTTTGTCTTGTTACCAGAGCGAGAAATTAAAAAAATATTCATCCGAATGGGAATCGAGCACACAGCCGTTATGTTTATATTCAGACGCAATGCCGCTGTGCCATGGGGATCTTATTTTACGTGTTATCTTTAAATATAGTTAATAAAACAAAATTTACAATACAATAAAGTAGATACTCGTATATCTAACGAATGAGCGTAGCTATCGAATTAGAATCGATTTCTGTAGACTGATGTCTCTATTTCGAATCTCTTTACCCAATTGAAAGCATCAATTTAAAAGGGTTAAGGATAACGACGTATCGATTTTTATCGACAATTTTCTTTTCTATAACGAGCTTTTAGCATAAAAATTTTGTATGGAAATGTATGTAGGAAAAGTGTTTGATAGTATATTTTTTTTTATATTTGTCTTTTCTGATTTATGATTTTTGGATCTTTTGGTTGGTTTCCGGGAAAAAATTGTCAATTGTAAGTAATAAAGTATAACTAGAATGTGAAATAAAGCAATGTTTTTTTATATATTCACGTTGTTACTCGCATATAGCAAAGAAGACAAAGGGAAACTAGTGTTAAGATAGCCCTTTCTGCCTTTCGTTTAATTTTCGAGACATTGTATTTTAATGACAGCCATGCTGTCTTTTTAGCAGATCGAGTATTTGGCCAAAAATGTTTTCACAAATGAAATTTTTAATAGTCCAGTCGTGGCTTAGGGACACAAGCATATAAATTTGTCAGATTGGCTCCCATTGCCTAGTCTGCCACATGCAGGATACAGGATGAAGCTAAATAAATATATAATTAAATTATGCAAATAAAAGAATAAGAACTGCCTTCTAACCCGATGGTAGCGACATACGAGTATTCATTGGACGATTCCTGTAAAAGTCTATTTGAATAAAATAGAATATCTTTGTAATTGAATAACAATCCGCTACTTGGCACAAGTTAATTCACTGAATTAACTAACACCAAGAACAGTATTATCACTACATCTGTAAGTTCGACAACGTTACTGTGTGATAATAACGCTTATAGCATCTTATATCGTCGTGGTCGAATAGGTCATTACTCGTGTTGGATTTAACCTTTAATAGGAGCTTCATTATGTAGAGACAGTTTAGTAACAAATCTCTCTGATTCCTCTGTTTTTTTTCATAGTATATTGAATATAATAGTGACTGTATGGAATGGAATTTAATTTTGTCATGCAGGCAGATTAGAGAGTGTAGGAGAGCACGAAAAAAAAATTTCGCAAAATTTATAAATAAAACGAGAATTCCTAACAATATTGAAAGCGACGACGAGAAGTTTATAGAATAGTTTTGTATATATATGATTTTTATATACCTACATTTAGAGCTTTTATAATTTTTTGAGTAATTCAAAAAATTATAAAAGCTCTAAATGTAGGTATATTTGGAAACTCAGGAAATGGAAATATTTTTTTGAGAAACCCGGGGCTTAAACCCAAGTTGTTTAAGCCCCGGGTTTGGAAAACTCGTTTCATAATATTTTAATAAACTTTACTATAGAAATATCATTATAGATTGACTATATTTATTCTCATATCTTCAATTTTATTTTTTTTTTACAATTTTAAGGTCCCACAGGTATATCGCTAGCGGAAGCTGTCTACTAATAAATGCTTTATAAAGTAAACGTAATTGATCCCCCATTCCGCTTAATTTGCTCAGAATGAAATGAATAATTCATTTATTTTAAGCCCTGTTTATCCTTTTAGCTCCTTGCATTTTCAGCTGTCAAGTATTTGTTTTAACGTCTTATTTATAGTTAACATCCTGCAAGTATAATATTGTGTTTTATGCAAAGATGATAATTAAGTAGGACCAGTTCACAATTTATAGTGTATTTAAGGTTCATATTTATAGATATTTGACATGGTGGTGGGTTTGATCCACACTGCAGGAATGTATTATTTCGTCGGAAAACAGAGTGTTTTAACGCTCGGCTTACTCTCCTTAAGCTGTATCCCGAATACACCAGGTTAAACATAGGGAACCTAGTCTTCAGACATTTCGTTCTACAATTTCCGCCGAATTTTTGAGACATTGAGTGTCAAGTGGCGGAATTCAACGCCGAGCTTTGTCTGGTTACCAGTGCGAAGAATTTAAATTATTAAATAGTTAATTTTCCGAGTGTGAATCAAACCCATAAACGTCGCGTTTACAGTCACACGCTGTGCCATTGCGATACGATGGCCTCTCTTTGCCTTTCCTGCTATATGCGGGATACAGCGTGAAACAAAAATATGTCTTATTAAAAAAAACATATTAACAGTTCTTTCAGCATATTTGCCACGAAATCCTAAGACTTATATTTAATTACATTAGGGTCACGTCAATCATTAATAATCCAGTCTCCATACCTTTCCCAATTAAGTTTAGCTCGTCTCATATTGTTTTCTGGAGGTTTTTTGCGCATTCATTATTCAAGGATTCAACGCGGTGGATGGAAGAATTCACGTTTACTCCAGTCTTGTAGAGTGAGAAAATTGTGGTCGTGTGGTCAAAAAAGTGTGGTCGTGATATATTAAGGTGTATGAAAATGTGCTCGAGAAAAAGTATGTTGTCTTAGTTGATTTTGGTTGTGTATACTTTTATTTTCTTTTCTTTTCACGCTGTATCCCGCACATAGCAGGGGGAGGCAAAGGAAAAATTGGTTAAGGCTAAAGCCTTCGTTTCGTTAAGACATTTTCGTTGGCTGCTTTCCGCCGATTTCCGGGGGCATCTAAGATCCTGAGGTTTAAATCTGGCCGCGTAAAATTGTTTATTTGTCTTATTAAATATTTTTCATTTCAAAAATGTTTATTTTCTAAAAGAATTCTTTTAGAAAATAAACTTTTTTATTTACTTTAACTACACTTTTATTTACTATAACTATATATATATATATATATATATATATATATTTAAAGTTACTTTAGATAATTCAATGCTTCTAAAATCGTAGACACTATAATTAATATTTCATAAAACACCTTATTAACAACGACCGATGTTATTAGGTTTAGGTTTTAATAAATTGGTCTAATAAAAAATATCTTCAAAGAGAAAAGCGAGGTAATTTGTATTTGTTGGAATAAGACGCTTCACTCATCTCGGGCATCATCTAGAATTTTATGTTGCCGATTTTTCATATTGACTGTGTGGTGACTGGTGAGTTATATTCTTTTTATGGTTCCGTAGTTCCGTCAAAAATTGAGAATGAATATGAATTAAATATTGTCTAGGTGTAGGTTTGGAAAAAAGTTCTCTAGATTTCTTAATAAGTCTTGTAAATAAATAGAATTTTTTTTAATAAATTGGTACCTACATATACATTTTATGCTACCCACACTATATTAATTCGGCGGCCGAATTTGAATTTGTGAATCCAGCATTATCGTCTACGGCTTGTTTGACGACACTCAGTACAGTCACTCAGTAACGGAACGGTTTAATATACCAAAATAGTATCATTGAAAGATAAAATTAAATTGTAAATCATAGAAAATAAAGAATTTTCAATAGTATACTGACATAAACGCTGAAATTTACCACCGTACCAGGAACAGGCTTCCTTAAATAAATGATATGTTATTGCTATTTGTACCTTTTGATTGATGGTTGGTGTACATTAGCCGCGTTGTACGGCGCCGGCTCATTTCAAAGTAAAAATACTAAAATAAACTTTTATGTACATTTATAGAAGTTACTTTAGATTAGATGGTTATACTGGTTTTGGTCGTTCGATTAGAATTATATAGAGGATCACGCTTTTCCTGTCTTTAAGGCACGTAATGGTAGAGAAGCTAGAGACAGCCTAGTGTTATGACACTCCTTTCTTATAATAATTATTTTCATTTCCTCGCCTTGGTAAAAAATAAAACGTAACGGTCAATTCCGCCATTCAACACACAAAGTCTCAAAAATTGGGCGGTGCATGTGGGACGCAGTCCTAACGCTATTTATTCTCTCTGCCTACGTCGATGTATGCGAAATGTTAAACACTGTGTTAATAAATAACAGAAATTGTCTATATATTTGTAAAGTAATATAGAGACAAGTTGAAAGTACCCTCGTATTGCGTATAACACAGTGAGATCTCTTCTGCGGCCCTCAGATAGGCGCTACATTATTTATGACGGTCACGCTGTAGAGCTACACTTGTGGAAAAATGTACGCAGAACGTTAAGCTTGTTCTGGTTGTGTACAATATTTTGAGAAATGGTTTTTACTTAAACATTTTGGATAAACTTTAAATTTTGTTTTAGTGATTTTTACATTAATTTAAATATTCATTCTTTTATCTTTACCCTGACGCATATTTAACTAAACAAAAATACATAAAAAAGCTTCTATTCGCAATATATAATTATATATTCTGTTATTTTTAAGCTACAAATATTTTAAGTGATATATAATTCGAGCCAGTGACCAATAAGCGTTTTACCAAACAAACTCTTCAGCTTTATAATATTAGTCTCTACTAATGAATAACTATAATATAAACAGCAATATGAGGAGCAGGATACAGTAAAATAGCGACTGTAAACACGGTAATTATGGGTTTGATTCCCATTCCGGAGTGTGAATGAGTAATTTTAAATCCCCGCTTTGTAGAAAAACGCGATGTAGAGTTCCGCCACGCAACACATTACTTAGATGGATTTGGTTTCATAAATTGGGTAGAAAGTGGAGAACTGAGTGTACACAACACTGGTAAAGAAAATGATCTCTGAGATTTATTTAGCCGTCCACACATGGATTACTGGCTGTGTTAGTCACCAAAAGGAGTAAAGCGTCTCGAGCAGAAATAGCTGATTAATAACGATAGTCTAAGAGACGATCGTTATTAATGATGTTGCTTGATTCTGTAGCTGAACAAAATGTTGTAGGTCCAAAACAATATAATCGTAAATTTAAGTTCTTATAGTACAAAAAAAATGTTGTGTGTGTCATAGCGAAATTTCTTTTAATATATTATGACAAGTGATGTTTGATGATTTAGATTTACTTATAACGACATATTATCTATATTTTAAAGGCCAGTCGTGACAGGGCCAGGCGCAGGGGCCCAATCCAATCCATTCCGATTCGAGGATCTGGTGTCGAGGCAAAGCGCGACGTAGAGTTGCACCACTCAATACAGCATGAAGCTAATGTATTTTATTTTGCAGCAACAATATTTTTAATGTTTCTTTTTTAACCTTCCTATTAGTGTACAACTAATAACTGTTATTTAATAATAATATTAAAAATATATGTATATATTAGAAATAAAATATTTTTGTTAATCTCAAAAATCTAATTATTAATCTCAAAAACAGTAAAGTTTTACCCTGCTATTTTATTAAACACAATATTTTCACCATCCGTCACTTAGTCTATCTTACAAAGTTTCAACCGCAACGGATATATGGGTAATTCGTAAAACACTTGTTTTCTTAAGTTCAAGTTTCTGTAGACTTTGTTGTTTTAATGAATGAGCTCTTTATGTACTTGGGGCTGAGATGGAGATTCTTTTGTTTGAATTTAATTTAAAATTATAAATAAGACTACTGTCATACCTTTAGGATTCAATGGATATGTTGTTTTTTTTTTTTCAAAAAATGTATAATACTTAATATATGCCATTAAACAGGCTCAAGAATTTTATTTAAAATTTGTAAAAATAACGAAAATCAAAGATCTCATTAACTTTATTATTATTATTGTGTATAATTTTAGAAATTATTAACTGACTAAAATGATTATGATGAAGATTTAAATTTGTGAAATATAATATTTAAAAGCAAAATTTTTTTTTAAAGTATTAATTACTATACACATGGGTATGAGCGGCACTGCACTGCTATGTACGGAATACAGAGTGAAGCTAAAAATAAGACGACAATATTCTCTCGGACAAGATTTGAACCCACAACCATTGAATACAGTTTACTAAAAGATATTATAATAATAAACATTCTTCTTCATACCATATTTCATCATGCAAGAGCAAAAATCCAGACAGTTTTTGTCCGCACGAAAACATTTAAGATCACTTTTAAAATTTAATTAAACGTCTATCAGTCTCGTCACAGAGAGTAAAGCTTAACGAAATTGGTTTACGAGTAACTCTTTGCAACGCATGTATGTACGTACCTATGATGATATCTCCTAACGATTTAAAAGTTTTAAAATTAATCAAATTGTATAAAATTGTAATTTTATAAAATAAAAAAATCTATTTGCGAGATTTTTCCCTACTAGGGAGGTTGAGTGAATCTATTGATAAGACGCTCCGTTTTAAGCTTTTCGCCCAATTTTCGAGATATTTCCGGAGGAAATAAAAATAATTTAAATAGAATCATTTATCTGAGTGGGAATCGAATCCACAACAGTCGCGTTTACTAGTTACTCTTTGCAATTAGACACTGTCCAGAGGTGCCACGACGACGACGACAGAAAAGCAAATAAAAAAATTATACCTTACTGTTCTGATCTGAGATTATTTGCATTTGAGCACCAATCACTTCTTTTCACCTCAAATATTGAAATAAAAAAATCTAAAATTATTAGTTTTGAATACCCGAAGTCTAGACAAGGCAAATAAAGTAACCGAGCAAATAGTCTACACCGGTATAAAAGGGTTATCCTATAATTGATACTCCCTACGGTTTACGCCTCGTACTCGTATTGAAAGTAAATTGCCTATTATATAAGAACTTACAATTACTTTAGAAGATTCAATCATGTGAAGAAAGCGTCTAAACAACTTAGTTAACTTTAATAGATTATGATCTTGAGATGAGATGTCTAGAGATTGAGTACCTTGTATTATTATCAATACACATTAGAACAAGAAAGCCATTATTTTATTAGAAAAATGAAGGAGTCAGTACTTTACATATGTATAGGAGTATAAATATACTTATAGCCACATTATAAAATGAATATTAACGCTGAACAACATAGTATGTTCCACAGGTTCCATTATGTAGGCGCTGATTAGAGAGCATATTCTAGTTGTAAAGCTCCTCTGTAAAGCTCGGGATAACTATAGTGAAATGCTTTATATAACTTAAGAATGGAGTGAAAATGGAAATACGAAGTATACCGACAATAAATGATTTGAGCATTTATAGCAACGAAAAAAACTAGTAGTTTTGATTTCCACCCAGGTGATATTTTTTATTTCCTCGCTCTGGAAAAGAGGCACTCCGCAGAGTTGAGTTACGCAACTCCAGAATGAAGCACAATATCAACTTTTTCAATCAAACTTATTCAAATCAATTCTAAAACTTTTCTTTTTGATACTACATTTATATGCCCTCAGCATTCGAACTAACCCCGACTATAATTGCTATCTTCATATTTAATTATGTTGCCAACATTTAAATAATATTTATGATACAATAAAAATAATTAGTAGATTTATACTTTTGTAGATAACGTATAAAAAATTTAACGAAGAGTGATTTAAACCCACGCGTCTTGGAAACTGTCCTAACGCTCTGACCCCTACGCCATAAGTTCTCATCAAGCTGCGTTGAAATCCTTACAAGCGTCTTACAACTTATTCATGTTATTAACATCATCGTTGAGAGATTTTTATAAATTTTCGCGAGCCAAAGAAGTATGCTAAGAATAATCATTTGGCGAGAGAACCCTGTTTTATAAATATTTTTTTAACCTTAATGTGTATTTTAACTATTTTATATTTGACTTTTATTAAAAGACAAATGATTTATTATATTCGATTATTAACTTCCGGTAAAATTATAAAGAAATATAGTATGGAACTAAATATTGTAAAGCGACTAAATACGCTAACATTATCAGAAATTCACACTAGTCCGTAACAGGCTGTCGGTCTGTAAAATTACTCTTTCGCAACAAAGTCATAAGTCTTTAATACAATATTGACACAGAATAAACGGTTTAAGTTCTTTTAAAGGAACTCTGCTTTTACAAAGCTAGTTGAAGCTTGCTCAAATGTCCATTCTGAACAATGAACATTAAACAACAAGGGCTTATTGCTATTAACATTTTATTCTTTATATTTTCTACAGAGACTCCGTTCCCAACTTTTCGCCGAATTGCGTAGCGAAACTTAACGCCGCGCTTTGTCTTGTTACCAGAGCGAGGAAATGGAAATATTAATTATTTAATTCCTCAGGGTGATAATCGAACCCACATCCGTCGCGCTTACAGTCACGTGCGGCGACGTGACGACGGCCTCAAATAAATGTGTGTAATATAAATATATATTTTATACCCATCTTTCTCAGTGAAGTCTTGACCTCCATTACGAGAACGGTATCGCGTGTAATGGCCAATTTTTTCACCAGATCTGCTTTATTAGGTAATAATGACTTCTCCAATATCCGTTATGAGGGGATTGTTCATTTAGCTTAAAGGTTCGACCCGATCGATGTAACGGGACCCAAAATAATATTTTAATATTTTTTATATAGCAGCTTTAGTGTCACTCGCGCGTCAGGGAGGAACGGAACCAAGTGGTTAGGTTAGACACCACGTTCCCCTCCTATTTTCGAGATATTACGTGTTGAGTAGTGGAACTTAACGCCGCGCTTTGTCTTTCGCTCAGTAGAAATCAAATCCACAATCGTCGCGTTAATATTCACACGCTGTGATGTGCTTTATTCCCAAAACCTTCATTAAAAAGCTCAGTTACAGTTTTATGTTACGTGCAAAAATTGAAAACAAAAAGCTTACCTACAGTCATTAAATATCAATCACAATGAACAATACACGCTATTGTTCAATATCGAAAATACTAAAAGGAAACGAGCTGATAAACAAATCGGAAATCTCCTCCGCTTCACAATTTTAGATATTCCTTGTAATAAACACTTGTATTTTTATAGTAACCTCCTCCTTAAACCTAACCTATTGTTACATTATGGAAAAAAAAATCAAAAAGTTGACATAATTGTAGCTTAGTGTTATTTATAATGCTTTTTTATTGTAAAATTTCAACTTAATCCGTCTAGTAGCAGGTTTTTGAGTTAAAAGGAAACAAACAGACATTTTTTGCTTCAGGCTGTATCACGTCCATAGCAGGGAAGGATGAGGGAACCTGGGAAGTTTGTGTTAGCCACGCCGATCCCATTAGGACATTTCCGTTCTCCACTTTCCGCCGAACTCAACGTCTTGTTACCAAAGCGAGGAGCTACCGGCTGCAAGTCCCAATAATGACGAAATGAATGATCGTCGGTAAATGAATGTAGTATTTCAAAAGTTATAAGAACATGCGGTAGGCAACTAGTAGTATATCATGGTTCACAAAATCCTTACTTTTCTTCATAACGAAAGAGATATCAAGTAAACAAGATGATTCTTATAAATAATCCGTAAAGCGTCGTACAGTTTTAACAACATGTACATACATTAGTTAGTGTTCTCGCACAAGATAGATGGGAGCTCCAGTGAAGCTTTCAATCTAAAGTTTCTTTTCATTATTTCTAGTAGAATAGCAGAATCTGTGACACTAAGCTTTTAGAACTAAACTAAAGCCTTGAAATTTTAAACGAGACTTAAGAATTTTCTTTCTTTTTAGTTTCATGCTGTATACCGCATACGGCAGGGTGTGCAGAGAAAACCTAGTGTCAAGACACTCACGTTCTCAATTTCCGAATTGCCTCGCTTTGTCTAGTTACAAGAGCGAAGAAATCTTTTTGGAAGCAGGACATAAAACTGTCTAAAACTCAACTTCAAACTGACATTAACGACGTAATTGCATTTAAAAAAAAGACTGTATATAAACTTTACGTTTTTTGCAATATTTCAATAACTGTAAATACGTCTTTTTTGCCCGGAATAAGTGATATAAATATCTTGCGCCTCCACGCCGTGTGACGCTGTAAAGACCATCCCAAATCAACAGCATATAGTCAAGTCAAAAAAAAGAATTGAACTTCTGGTTATTGCTTAAAAAATCATAATTTTCCCCTGCGCCACGATTGTATTCAAAATAGCTGCACATGTTGACAAAAATAGAGAACTAAAAACAAAAATCGCTTTGTACCAACTTTATATAATAAACCACGGTCGAACTGAAGAGTGTTTTAGTAGAAAAATACGCATCCACGGCAACTATGTACGAGGATATGACGCGTGAGAGCTCGCGCTAGTTCGGAACGTCCCACTATGTTGTGTATTGTGCAGAACGCGTTTGGGGGAGCTTACAGTGCATGCTAGCAGTATTATTGTCCTTTGGGTATAGTATAAAAATATGTTTAAGCGAGTGGAGCCGCGTTTGAGTCTCTAGTCTAGTCTAGTTCTTACAAATAAAATATAACTATTAATAAAAATAATCTAATACCGCCGAGTGAAATCGAGCCCACAATCGTACATTTACAGTCAGGCGGCTGCGCAACGAGGGCGGATAGATTGAATAAGAAGAGATACATGAAGATAAAAAAATACTTATTGTTTCTCTCCTTACTGTCTGTATTATTAGTAATTAGCTATAAATAACCCCAGTAATGCAGTTAAAGCTGGTCCGTCTATAGACAAAGCTTGGTCATGAATTGCTCATTAGCCCATTACCTTGATGAATTGTGTGCCGTACAAAAGGTATATAAACAATAAAATATTGTTTTTTTTATTATAAAAGGTATTTAGGTTTTTGCCTTTTCGTTTTATAATACTGGGATTGTTTTTGCTATAATACAAATATTTGCTTTGAGCTTACTCTGTATTGTTTCATTATGTGGCTATTATTTAATTTGTGGATAAGAGTAGACTTGATATTAAAAACAAATAGTACAAGAGGTACAGAAAAGAGTTTTATTTTATTTACACTGTATCTCTACTAACTATGTGATGTGGGTAGAAAAAGAATACCTAGGGTTAGACATTTCATTCCACGGGGAACGGGAATGTAGTTTTCGCCAATTTTTCCAGACATTGCGTGTATAGTGGTGGGACTCAACACCACGTTTTGTTTTGTTACCAGAGGGAGGAAATTATTATTTATAATCAGACGCTATGATTCCAAGAACAAAAAACCGTTCCTCATTTTCTACCAAATTCTAAAGGGATTCTGTGTCAAGTAGCGTTATTTCTTTTGATAAAATATTTAAATAATATTATTAATGACATAATTTATATAATGAGTAGAAATAGTTAGTCATTTTGTTTTTTCTGCCTGGTAAAGTAAAGACTTAAGTGTACAAAATGAATAAATGAAAAAAAAATGTTTGAATTAGTTTCCGATCGAAACAACATTTTGCAACAAAATCGATCCAATGGATTACTACTTTTAACAGCGCCTATGTGCGGCAGGGCATGCGTGGAAATATAAAATAACTAATTTTCGTTAATTTAAATGAATAAAAAACAATATATTTTCAGTAATTTAAATTTACATCAAAAATATAGCAAAAACAAATAACATTGACCCCGACGTGATTTGAACACGCAACCTGCGGATCTGGGGTCAGACGCGCTACCGTTACGCCACGGAGTCACAGAGTCTCACATCTATACAACCGTGTAGGCAGAAAGAAGTGTCAAAAGTTATTTTCAAACATTCTCTGATTTCCCTTTCAATTCAAGATATTTGAAGACGATAATCTCAGGAACTACTTGTCTACTACTATTACTTTATATAGTGATGCAGAGGCTACATGGTATGTTACGTCATTTAGATGTAACTTAGTTCATCTGACCGCGCGGGCGAGATCGCTGGTAACTAGAAAACTAATCTATTTCGTTTCTATTAAAATTACATTTTCAATATAATTTTTCAACTCGACCAATTTAATTTGTTTCGGGTACAATCTGTCTGCCCTTCAGCCTTAGGATATACTGTGGTTGTAAATATAATTTTAAAGCTTTCTCAGTATAAATAAAATATTAATACCATTTATTGAGGCCGTTTGACTGTAAAGTGATGGTTCTGGGTTCGATTCGCATTATGAGTTTTCATTTCTTCGCTTAGGTAACAGGATTAATTGCCTCTAGTTCCGCTATTGAACACGCAATGAGACAGAGTGTCTTAACATTAAGTTCCATATCCTACCCTGTTATCTGCGGGATACAACGTTAAGCTTATAATATAAAACTTATCATCTCTCATTATCATAAGATTATAATAAAACTCAGTTTCGTGCCGTAGTCCAGAGATGGATTATGATCCCATTTCAAGGTACTTTTGTATAATAAAATTACGTAAACTATGACACGAGTACGTTTCACGTAAAACTATAAAATCCACCTTTATTATAAATATTTACAGCTCCACTCGCGACTTCGATCGGATTACACTAAGATAATGTTAATTTATTATACATATGAACTTTCCTCTTAAATCACAAGAATTTGCATACCTATGCAAATATCAGCACTTTTAGAAATCAAATCTACTATTCGCTACTTTAGTTTTAAACACCACCTCAGTCCGTGATAAGTTACCGTGAATATTCATTGTAGTGCAACTCCTTGCATAATTAAAAATGTTAAATATTTAACACACTTGAATCTAAATATGTTTTTTTTTATCTTTACAACTGACTGTATATATGTGTATGTATATATATATATATACATGCATATATATATATATATGAATTTGACATGAATTAATCATGAATGTGGTAAACAATGCGCGGTGTTGAGTCCCGCCACTTATCCCTATATTATATAGTAGGTTTTATATTTCATTAATATATATATACAGATTAGGATAAACATATCTATTTGATAATTCATCACAGACCACTTCAATTGGTTTTAACAGTGAATTATTGATGAGTAATTAGTATTGAAATCAGAGGAATTAGTTAATTAATATTTGGTCAGATGAAATAGCTGCACCTATTCCTACGCCCATGTTGAATACACATTATCAGACCTTCCAAAAATATTTCAAAAGCTATTGAAAGAACAAACGTTGTACATCAAAACTTTATTATAGTTGCGCTAGAATGAACATTTTGTTAGTTTCTTGAGCAAACAAATACTTTTCAACTCCACTAACGTAATAAAAACATATTAAGTGACGAGGAGGAGACGCAGGGCAGCGGTTGTGATTTCGATTCAGATTTCAGAGAATAAATTATTTTCATTTTCTCGCTCTGGAGTTGAGCGTATAGCATGTTAGCACAAGGTTCCCTCTGTACTTCTATGTGCGGAGTATAGGGTGAAGCAAGGTAAAAAAGATTTACCTAAATATCATAAACAAAACTTTATATTATTTATGTTAAGCAGATAAATACATTTTACACAGATGTGGATGATGTGGCATTAGCTACAATTTGAAATACAATTATTTTTCAAAAAATAATTTAAATTCTATAAATATTATTATTTTAATTTAACATACCTACTTATAGCTGTATTACATACACAATAAGTGAACGTAGCTTGAACAAAATCACCCCCCGGAGGAATTGAACCCACCATCATCTCGAGCACATTCAGACAGCGTCAAAATTGAAATTTTATTTATATCCCTATTAAAGTATATAAAAATATAAAGAAAAATCTTAACATGTTCGTATTCCGTAGTCAAAAGACTCACGCTGATGAAATTTTCTTTTACTTTGATACGTTCGACTACAAATTTCCGCATCTCCATGTAATGGTTCTTACATTATTGTGCTTAGACTTGCGACTATTTTGTCTTACTTTTTTTAAAGTAGATACCTATCGACTAATTGATTTTTTTTGTGAAGCCTAAATTAGGTAGGCTAATAATACCAGTAATTTATTATGTTCAAATTACTTTAGCTTCATTTAGCCAAAAAATAGAGAAAATCTCAAGATATCGACTATAAAATCGCAATCATTTTTTTTATTTGTTCATTCATAAAAAATGTTCACATATTCTAACATCTATAATATTATTTTATACTTTTTATGAAATTGAATTTTATGTAAAAAAGGATATATGTTACGATAAAGTCAATATCATCAAAAAGCTAGAATTATTTATTGTTGGGAAGCGAGCGCATGGTTGAGTTCCACCACACATCCATACTCACGACTCTCACATACTCTAAGAGTATGTGACACGGAATTAACACTGGGTTCCCTACGCTTACCCTACTACACGCGAAATAGTATGTCCATTTTTTTTAATGTAAGTCTACAGAGGCCTACAGAAGATTTGGATATCGCCATTCCTATGTATATGGATGCTGTGAAATTTTACGTTTATGTTTAAGATTATAGTACCAAGAAATATTTTTTTGGAAACTGATCTTTTATCATCGAATATTCCTAACCGTATTAATAATAATTGAAACCCATTTCGTTACATCGACTTGTAAATTTTATTGGGCTAAGTTCTGTCACTCAACACGCAATGTGTCAAATCCAATCTTAAAAGTAAGCATGGAGTGTTTTAACTCTCTGTGCCCTTTGTACTATTTAGTTTAGTTGGAATGTTTTGCGTGGCTTTTAACGTGGTCGACAGAGTAACTGCAATGACTCCATCGAATCTGTACTTTATATTGTAAGAGCGTTTGGGCAAGTGAAATAGAAATAGTTTTCTAGTAATATTATCGAATTACCTAACTCGGTAAAATTTTGAAAGAATCCTCCATCCATATTTTTTGCAAATGACATTTATTATAAAAGAAAGAGATTCTTATGTAAGGCTTGGAGTGTTTATCTTCTATAATACATAAGTATTTTCTATACAATCTAGGCCACAACACACGCCAGGGTCAACAACTAGTATGACATAAATCGTTGGTAATGCGCTATTAGTGCATTCATGCGGATGTTTACATTGTATCTGCTCCATCGCTCCAGTGATCCTGAAGTTAACGTACATATGTCAGTAATTCCGCGTATACGCCCTTACGTTTGTTGCCTGTTCTGTAGAAATGTTTATATGGTTGGAGGTTACATTTTTGGAATTTTGAATGAGCTTGGATTTTTGGGATTTTAGTATTTTACTGTCTTAAGATTTTAGAGAATTGAGTATAGTTTTTAGATTTCAGATTTGATACTACATTAAGGAATTTGACAAGGTTTAAGGTACTAATAGAAACTGTGGTGGTAGTATGGTATGGCATGTCTGATCATTTAAGATTTTAATTAGATTCTTATTAGATAAACTTAAATATATTGAATATTTTGGTCTTATTGTTCAAAGTGTTGGGTAATTGGGTTTCTTTATAACAGCATGCAAGTCAGTAAAATACATCTCAAACGCGACTAGTAGAAGTGGTATTACTCTTTACGCCTACAAGATTTTAGAACTAATAGGTTAAGGTGTCTCAATTGCTGTCGATGCTACATTATGTAACTATTCGTAAAACTAAACTCTTTCGTTCTCCGACAGAAAGTACCGAAAGGAAAAAGCAAAAAAATACTATACAACAGTCAATTTTAAAAACTGAACCCCGAAAATGAATAAGCATATTACATGAAGTGATTACACCAGGCGCGACCGCGCGTCGGATGTTCAACCCCTGAGATGAACCGATTAAACGTTGCTGTGATTGATCGTACTAAATTATTTAACACGTCATTACATTTTTTCCGCCTAAATAAATTATTTATTTTATTTTACTTCAGGACGTATGGTACATATGAACACCTATTTATAAAAGATCTTATTTTTTTCACTAATGGAATACTTACGGTGTTCCAATGATGAGGCTACTAGTTTCCATTCTGTATTCTTCACCAAAATTAATAATAATATATTTTATCTTTTTGTAGTATTAAAAATGCGTTTTGTTACAATTAAGATTTAAAAAAAATTACTTATATTCCAGTAGTGTAACTACTGCACTGCCAAAACCACGGTATATAAAGAATATGAATACGTCGTTTTATACAAAAGACCATACACCGTTACAGCCTTTGCACGAAAACAAAAAAGATGTAACAATTGAAAGCATTTCAACAAAAATTTAATTATACCAAAAAAAATATATGAGAGAGCAATCAAAATGGCGAATGCAAGAGGGTGCATGAAAATTGAAAATATGAAATCTTATTGAAAAATTAATACATTTATCACGTAAAGAACCGGGTCGCAGCCTCGCGACGTAATCGATCGTTACTTTTTAATTGGGTTTTTAAATATTTTTTTGTTATATTACGTTTTTTCTGTGGAAAGAAAAAATCTATGGTATTTTTTTATTGGTTAGAGTTCGATTCCCATTCGGGGAATTACTTATTTTCATTTCCTCGTTCTGATTATAGAGGAAGGAATATGGTATTAAAGTCCGCTACACTGTAGATAATGTATCTAAAATTGGGCTATCTAAAACAGCGTGTTACTACGTACTTTCTGCTCACCCCTGCTATGTGCGAGATATAAGTTACTTAATTTTAATTGTATTTACTGCATTTGTCGATATACTATAGTTTAAGGCAATATTCTGAATTTCCAATTTCCCAATGTTCAGAATTCAATTTGTATATATTCATTTTTATCTTTACAGCAAACTCCTCGTTAGGCTTATTGAATACGTACACGGTTTTTTAAGAATAAGTAAAGACAATAAAATGTAACATTACAAAATTTATTTTTATACTTGAACTTCTTGAATACAAACAACATACGGATTACGGACTATTGCAGCGTTCGAAACTTAATATACGCGACTAATTAGTTTGGCTTTACATTCACGTCTCCGTTCCGAACATTGTACGTTTAATGGGGGCTCAACACCTATTTCTAATATTAAATAAGTAAATGTATGTTATAATAACATTTAGCAAGAATCTCGCTAAAAAGCTTTCGGACCGTCCCCATCCAAATAATTTGAAAAGTTTTCATAAGAACTAATAACTATAATGAGTAAATTAGTTTGAAAGGCTGTTAGCGAAACAAGGATAAGGACGAAACAAACTTTACGTTGTTCCAAATTGTTTAATATCGTGAGAAACTCCAAATATTTTTAGTGCTTTTTATTATGAAGTTGTTCTTTGGATTTTTGTTATATTTTTTCTTGTTGGTGTATTGTGTATGTACTTAAATATAGACTTTCGCGATTACTGGACTATCGAACACAAAAAGATTTGTTCAATTTGATTCTCTAGTTTTTGAGATTAGCGCATTCTAAAAGAGTAATTATTAATATCTATCACTCTCGTCGTACGTAAGTACGTCGTACTTCTGTAGGGTTATGTATGCTGTATATCCTACTAATAATAAAAACGTGGAATTTGGGAGGACGGATATTTGTTCCCCTTTTACACAAAAACTGAAAGGACGGACTTAAATGAAATTTTACAGTAAGATACATCAGAATAGCGTATATCTTTACATAATTATATATTTACAATAGCGATTTTGTATAATTTACTAAAACAACACTTTGAAGCGGGTGAAGCCGCGTTCAGGTCGCTAGTTGTATAATAAACACAGGATACACTATTTAATTCACCACATCTATTGGCCTGCATAATTGTACACTAATAACGCTTCAATGAGACTAATTAGTGCTCGTCCCAAACAAAAACAACAAGTAACTTTGAAACAAAATGATTAGATATATTTTATTTATGAAGCGCAGTTTAGTTTAACTTTTTTAGTTAAAATTAACTGGCCGGCGTTAATGAGGTTAAAACACTGCATTATAGAGTAGACTTGAATTTTAGGATTTGACTTAGTTGTGTGAAAATTGTTGCTTTTTCAGGTATAATGTAATGTCGAGCTTAGTTTAATTTTTAACCGACTTTATATATAAACTCGCTACGTTTGTTACGCAATTGCTCCAACTATAGATTAATTTAAATCATAGTTTTTTTGTAAGATAGATTATGTTCCAGACGTGAGGGTTTCGCCGACCTCAAAGCCGTCGCGTCGACAACGACTGTCGGACTGTAAACCAAGACCACAAAAACGAATAAAACTGTTATTTTTAAAAATTACCCTGAACGGCACCCACCTCTAATATACTCCAATTACCAAAATATTTCATTATTTACAACGTACAACGTTAACAAATCTAATTACTCGCGCTATTTGATTTTGTACAACTAACGCAATAATGTGATAATGGACTTCTATTTAGATAGGTATGTTAAATGATCTTGTGAAACTAGAACAATACACATAAATGTGGAAATCAAGTGTTAGAAGTTTACTGAATGTAAAGGCAAGTGTAGGGTTCAAATTTACTCGGCGGAATGAAATATTTTCATTTCCTTGCTCTGGAACATGCGTGGCTCAACACGCAATTTCTACCGGTCCATGGGTAACAGAGTGTCTTAGCACTAGGTTCTCTCTGCTATACCCTAACCTATAAAAAAAGACTGTTGGTATGTATCAGTCTCTAGCAATTGTCTTAAAGAGTTCCAAGTGACTGTTGATTCATTTAACCTCCTTAATAAGGACTTAACTTAGGTACTAGTTTAATGTGGATAAGAATCCTTGTGTTTTACAACCAAAAACATTTTATTAAGTTTCTGTATAAAATATTTTTTTTGTTTAATATGAATAACGGAATTTTAATTTTCGAAAGTAATTTCTTTTTTTTACTCTTTATTACGTGTAACACTACTATATGCAGGAAAGATAAGTTGGCCAGAGGAAACGTAGTTATAAGACACTCCGTTCCCTAATTTCCACTCAATTTTTCAAGACATAAATATATCAACATATAAATAAATAAAAAAATAAAAATGTTTATTGTTCGGACAACACATGATCCATATATGCTAGTAATAATACAATAAAACTTAATAAATTGTGTTAGTGCTTAATAACTAATAGTGACATTGTAATGTCACACATATGCCGGATCATATAGCAGATATCAAGGCCGTTATGAATACTTCATTTCCCCGTGTGAGTATTTAATTTACAACTGTCACGTTTCTTATCAGATACGTCTATATTCACGCGGCGTTGACTTCCGCCACTACGTAATGTCTCTAAAATTAGGTACAGAACACAGGGAACAGAATATCTTTTTTAACACTTGGGGCAATTATATCCATATAAAACTTTCGTTTTGAAAATCATCTCGGAGGTTAATTCAATGCGACCTTTTAAAAAGAGTAAAAGAAAACACGAGAGAGGCAATTACTTTAGTATAATCTAACGAGCAATGACATTATATTTATTTTATAATACTTAAATATCAAATAATAAGTAGATAATATGAAATATACATTATAAAAAAACATTAAAGAATATTTTATTTTATTGTTATTTTAGTCCCTAAATCTGAAGTGTAATTCTGCTCTATGATTTGTATTATTATTTTTGAATAATGTTAGACCTTAAAAGGTCTCAATTAAAAATAATAATAAAAATTAAATCAGCAACTACGTATCTTGTATCTATATAAATGTAGAGCTAAAGAGTTTGTTTGGTGGAATGCGCTAATCACAGGAACTCTAATTAAAATAATATAGTCATGTTGCATAGTCCATTTATCGAGGAAGACTATTGGAATGTTAATCGCTTTAATATAACACAATTCTTAGTGACTTTGATAAATAAAATAAATGTTTATACAACTAATATCAAATAGCTACGATAGCTTACGAAAATTTTATTAAACATTGTATATGTTCATCGTACACGTTATACACACGATAAAAGAAGAGCTTCATTTATTTTTCGTTATAAAGCGTAATATTTTCTATCTTTAATAGAAAAAGGCGTATCTATACAATGTTTGTTCGTAACCCTCACATGCGGGGTCAATCATAGCATAAGATTCAGAAGTCCTTTGAGTGAGACGCCTTGTTAAACATGCATTTTTTTTCGGCAGAAGGAACCTATTACTATAAATTCACTCCTTTTCCATGAAGACACTTCTGTTCACGAACACTTTCCGCTTTATTCTGGATGCGTATATTGCGTGCATTGCGAGTTAAGTGGTGGTAAAATACAGTTACTCGCTTACGCCCCTCTCCAAGACGACCCCATAGATAGAGATCCCGAAGGAATTTCGGTAAATCTTCCTTTAGAGTTTTCCTGCACTCCTTAACTTACCTACATGCCAAATTTCGACTTCCTAGAGAATTCATAGAGAATAACGGGTTCTCATTTTCCTGCTGCCTAAACAGCTATGTACATGAAACAGCGTAAAGAAAAAATAATATTTTATCTTAAGGTCCACATAAACAAAGCTACGGGTGCCGACTAGTATAATATACATACATATATGTATAAGTTAATATATGCATACAAATAATATATACCATCGCCTGTCCCAATAACGCGACTCGGAATTACGACATTACGTTACGTACCCGTACGTAGAAAGAGAGCGTTACGCGCACTACGTATATTAGATCTGTGCATGTCATAAGCGGTAGCGATTTACATACTTGATTGTTTTAGTATATTTTGCATAGAACTTAATATAGATTTGGTAATTAAACAGTCGTTGCATGCGTCTAACTAAAAATTTATAAAATTTGAGGTGTTATTTTTTTTCTTAGCTTTGGTAACAACACAAATCGTTCTCTCAATATGCTATGTATAAATTGGGGCGGCTGCGTAGGGAACGAAGTGTTATGTACGGATTCTCTGTGCCTACATTGCTATGTACGGGATACAGCGTGAAGAAAAAAAACTATACCTTTCAACTATATATAATTTTACTTTTCAACTCGCACCACACGACGATATGTAAAGAGCACACAGCGGAACGCACTTAGGTCGAATTGCTCTGTTCACGCGTCGCCGTCGTCGCATTTAACATAATTATCGTAAACTACCCCTAACGAGCTTTTTACTCTGTCTGTCAAATCAAACGCCTATTTTGTGAGCCTCGTTTGTATTCTTACTAGGTAATATGTAGTGAAAGATTTATATGTTTTTTTTTAAGTTTATTTTCTTAAGTTCACGCTTTACCCCGCATATAGTAGGGTACGCAGAGGTTGCACTAGTGTCAAGATTTTCCTTCACTTCCGGCCCAAATTCGAGGCGCTACGGGTTAGCGGAACTCAACGACGCATTCAGTAGCATGTCGCTTATCGAAGAGTACGAAATTGTTTCTTGTTTAAGGTAATCAAATATTTCTCTTTAAACACTGCAAATAAATTTTACTTTTATATCTAGAACTTATATAAACTACCTAAGTTATTTTTCTGGAAATGTTGATGATTAAATATTCATCTTTGCTATGTGCGGGATACAGCGTTAAGCCTAAAAAAAAATGCAAAATATGTATGATATAAAGAAACTGACTTTTCAATGATACGTTAATAAAATAAATATGTTTCTGCTAAAATTTATTTTGTATACAAGAAACGAAAACATCGTTGTCATGTATGTATGTGTAAAAATTATACAAAGCGTCAGAATATGTTCGTATTTCCCTTGAAATTTGACGAATTTAATTAAAAACGGACGCGTAATGAGTATCGCGCAATGAAAGGGTGTGTGTGAAGTATATCGACACTTGGGGAGTTCTGCATTATCACTATTGATAACTCAGCTCTATGAATAAAGAAACTGAGCTTGAGTGTGAGGCCGTAGTGCCGCAGCAGCGCAGCGTCTGGCTGTGAACGATGAGGTTCCGATTCCGTCTCGGGCTGAGGATTAGGATTAGTCAGAACAAGGATAGAGATTAAAAATGCGGTGTTGAATTCCGCCACTAAAGTAATGTCTGCCTACACTGCTATATGCGTAACATATTTATTAATATGAACAATTTGTAATAATAAAATATAACAAACAAAAAACTATCTATTCTGAGAATGAGTGAAAATGCAAGTGATTCGAATTGAGTTACTTTATCCAGGCAGACTATAATCTTCCTTAGTCTTTATTAGATTATATTACATCATTCATGATTTTCCACTCTTCCTGTGGTCGGAGTTAGCGTCACTGAGAATTTGTCATACACAACTCAAATGAAAATTATTTTTTCCTTTGACCACGGAACCAACGCCACTGTTTCACCCAGTCCTGGCTAGTATGTAAAAAGCATTCATAAATTCCAATTTTTGCATATTAACTGAACTAAAACATTAATCAAATCGAGAAGAAAAACAGATATTTTCAACCAAAAAATAAAGACGCGTCCACACTGATTGAAACATCGCCGCGTGTAAACAGTGACTGTGATTTATAATAAACATGTTACCGAAGTAAGAAAACATCTTTCAACACTACTCCCATCGCCTTATAGTTTATGATGGTGTGTGGTGTGTGTGTATCTGAATGTAACTTTACATCTGGTTATAGTCTTGTGGTAAAATAGCCTATCTAAACTTTAAATAGAAACATAAAATTTAGAGGCCTTCGTTTTCAACTGTAAACTCGATGATTATGGATTCGATTTCAACTTCGAAGAATGAGTTCTTTTCATTTCATGGCTTTGGTAACAAGACAAAAAGCTGCGTTGAATTGAGAGGCAAAGATTTTAAAACTCAGCCCCCTGTGAGTACTAAGCCGACTATTATGTGATATTCATATGTATATGTACGTCGTTTATTATTTAAATTTAAATTAGAAAAAATCTAACTAATACATTAATAAAAGAATTTGACACATCAAAGCCAGAATCTTCGACTAAAATCTTTAATTAATATATGTTTTAATATTAGAATACATTTTTGAATGTTATACCACTTTATCTATGTTGCTTAAGCTTATTTTCAGAGTAAACGACCCGCCAAGCTATTACACAATGTAAACATCTATTTTAAGTATTATTGCAATTTACGCTTTCGGAACACGAACACAGTATGTAAAGCTGTAACGTTTTTTAATGCATCGAAGTAAAGACGTGGTATGCAACCACTCCTTTTTGGCTATAGAATTCCTTGTCTTAATTTGAAAGCTCAACTTAAAGTTTGTTTGAGCTTTAATATAAAATTTGTAACATGATGTGTATGGTAGTTTACTCAAATATAATGGCGTGATTTTAGAGAATTTTAGATCCTTTTTAACCGACTTCTTTAGATTTTTATTTGTTTGAAATATAATTTGAAGCCAGTCGTGGTAAAGAACTTGTGCTGTGCAGTATACAGCGTGAACCTATAAAGGATATAACATAGGAATATATATATTATAAGGAACACTAAATGGTTATGTAGATTATTTAGATTAAATATTATTATTATAATAGCTTGAAATAGCAAATGAAGAATGTAAACTTGTAATAGCTTCATTAAATTGATAGCTATCGAATTTTGCTATATTATATAACTAATTTCATATAGCAAAAATAATTTTATATAGCATGGGTTCATGCACACTTCACAATTAAATGTAAATGTAACGTAATGTATAATTAATAACGTTAATTTAGTAGTTTCCATTTTTATAATCTTTTTTAAGGACAATTAAAAAAATGTCCTTTTTATAGAAAGTAATAAAAAACAAAGACACAAAGCTTAGCCCTATTTAGTTATTTAATGCAACCATAGTCGTCTATTTTTTCCAAACGAAATTTACTTTTTTGATAACAAAAACTAACATTCGTTTTATGTTGTTGCAGGATTCCAAAAGATATATAATGGAAATTCGAATGCTGCACTCCGTGCTGGCCATGAGTCTGTGGCTGTCACTCGCCACAGCAGACTTCACAGCAAACTGCCCACAAGAATGCAAATGCGTCTGGGCCAGCGGGAACAAACAAGCCGACTGCTCACACTCAAACTTCCACGACATACCTAAGACTCTTAGCACTGAAATACAAATACTCGACTTAACAAACAACGAACTCTACGAAATCACGAGGCACGCCTTCGAAGACGTCAGGTTGATTAACTTAAAGAAGCTGATATTGAGGGAATGTAAACTTATAACCATCCACAAGAACGGACTGAGCGGCCTCGCGATTATGATCGAACTTGATTTATCGAAAAACGACCTCAAAACGTTGCACGCGGACACGTTTAGAGAAACGGCGAAAATAAGATGGATTTTACTTAATGACAACCACATTGAGAAATTAGAGGATGGATTGTTTAATAATCTACCGTTTTTGCAAAAAGTGGATTTGAGTAACAATCGCATAGTTCAATTAGGTGTGAAGACGTTTATGAATGTGCCAAAACTTAATATTTTACGTCTCGATGGTAATAAATTGGAACATCTAAAAGTGGATGCATTGAGTGCTTTGACTTCTTTGTCTAATTTAGACGTTCACGACAATCCATGGAGGTGTGATTGCTATCTGCAACCGTTTAGAAATTGGGTAATCAGTAAAAATCTATACACATCGCCCATAGCGTGTGCGGAACCAGCCAAAGTACACAATAAATTATGGAAAGAGTTAGATTCTAATGACTTTGCTTGCAGGCCAAGCATTGTCTACCCTTCAACCAAGACTACATTGAGATCGTCAGATTCAAACATCACTCTTTCTTGTCAAGTTAACGGAAACCCTGTACCAGAAGTAAACTGGGTTTTAAACGCCCAAATAATTGATGGCACATACAGATACCAGGGCGAAATAAAGTATTACGTAACACAGAGCAGTATTGAAAATAGTAAATGGCTGAACTTGACAATTATTGATGCTGGGAGCGATGATAATGGAGAATATTTATGTGTTGCCAAAAATGCAGGTGGAGTGGAAGAAAGGAGTTTAACTTTAGCAATAACTCACACACCTCCTGGCATAGTTGTACCACCTGGAATGGATAATAATATGCTACCAGTTTTAATCGGAGTTTCATGTGCTGCTGCGATTCTTCTAATAATATTAGTCATCCTTTGTTATTGTTGCTGTAGAAGGCGTAGTTCAGAAAAGAAAAAAGAGAACTCTAACGGAGAGGCTCTAATAGAGGGGTCGGTCATACCGGAAATGGAGAAAAGTCTTATAACAGCAGTGAATCCAGTAACCAAACCACCCAGGAGATACGATGCACCTCTGTCTATCAGTAGTGCAACGGAGATGTCAGAATTAAACAAAACTTTGCTTGACAACGATTCTGTTTTTGGTAAGTTGTATTTAGCAAAAAAAATATTTTAATGAATCTAAATATCTTAATATGATATTACAAAGTAATTTGCATATGTTTCATAAACTTATGAAATCGAAATTGAATTATGCACATTTGTATGATCTGAGGGATTTTTTTTCTTTATTAATATTGTATTGATTCTTGTAGTAAAGTGTGTTTTTTGTTGCAGCTCACAACGACGATGAAAAGAGATCACTAGAGTTTGACCAACATGGCAAACGATCACAAGACGCACTCAATGTTGAATACGGGCGCACTGATGGGCGAGCATATCCACCAGATCTTTTATCATTCCCACCAAGAGCTCCACAAATATCTCCTGCAGCGAGTAATGCATCAACTGTCCCTGATACAAGCAGACTACAAATAAACCCTGTAAGCCCAATTCACTCACCGATCTACGGTATGACCACCAATCAGAATCTCTTCCGTACTCTACCATATTCTCGGTCACAGTCTCCTTTCACTGCGCCAATTACCCCACCAGTAGTGACTCCACGACAAGGTTACGTCACAATTCCCAGAAGACCGAGAATACCATCTTGGTCAAGCACAGCATCGACTGCAATACTTCCTAGTGCTGAAGCACAAGAGCCTTTGTATGACAATTTGGGTTTACGCACAACAGCTGATGGTAGTTCAGTTTTATCACTCAATAAAGCTGGATTGGAGCAACAACAGTTCTCCCCAATGAGAAATAGACCGCTACCAGCTACTCCAACTGTATACCAAAATCCTCATCCAGTCTTCTACGCGCCAATTGAAGAACAAGAACCAGCACCATCTCCTGTTCCACAGCCATTCACACCTACCAGAAACAGCATTAGCTCCCAGTTATCTAATCAGATGTCGACACCCGGACCACAAGAGCCACTAAGTCCAAGGATGAGTTGGACAGCCAAAAATACATCGACACCACAACCGGAACCCAGAAAACAAATGGTAAATGTGATGGACAATAGAAACGTTGATGCTCAGTCACAAATTTCCGACAACAGCACTTTAAGTCGGAAGGGAAAACCAGAGACTGGCTCACTTCGAAGAAATCCTAGAGCAGATAGCAATGAAGTCAGTTCTCCTTCTAAAGATGATCCAAGAAAGAATGAAAGTAATATATCGTTAAATCAATCAGGAACAATGGGGAGAAGTGGCAAAATACCCCCACGACCGCCCCCTAAGCCCAAGAAAAAGCCAAGCACAGAAGTGAGTCCTAACGAACCACTCTTCGAAGACGAAGGCGAGGACGGCACGGAAGTGTAATAGCTGCGCGAACAGACAATCAAAGTGCCAACGAGCTTTTAGTGATACAGTGAAGTGAAAAGAACGATGCGTGCAGTGGGATTATTTTGCGGTGCTCGTGTAAATAACTTGTGCTAGATTTTTTACTATTGCGTAAAAATGGACCATTCGTTAAGTAGAAGGCAAGCCATTATAAGTATAATAAACGTATACCAACCAATACGTGAATATGTTAAGTATTTATTGTTTTCTTTGAATAGGACAGTGATTTAGTTATCTATTTACTTGCCAACTGCGGCGTCTTCATCGATTTCAAGACTGATTATTCTAAATTTGTTCTACATTCCTTTATAAATTCCATGTTTCTAACTTTGCTGGATTCCAATAATAATACGGTTTTATCAATTAACATTTCTATAATGAGACTGAATGGTTTAGACGCTTTTCAATTATTGATTGAGTCAATAGTTTCTATAAAGCGATTGAACCCCGCTCTTTCATTCCAATGTTCACAAGCTGCAATTAAATTATAGCGTTTTGGAATTAATCCTTCATATTTTAGAAATTTTAACTCTCAATGAAATATAAAATCATAATTGCATTTTTACATATACTAAAATATATAACTTCTTTTCTAAGTTAGTATCATTTTAGTTGTTATTTTGCTTTAACATTTGTTTTGTGTCTTTTGATTTATAAATGACGAATAGATTTTTGACGTATGAACTTGTATTAAAAATATTCCAAAAACTAACAAAAAAATAAAGGCCTTCGTGGCGTTGTGAGTTCGATTTCAAGTCGTGGAATAAATTATTTTCTTTCACTCGCTTTGATAACAACACTTGTGCGCGGCGTTGAGTTCTGCTACGCGGCGCGAAATGTCTCGAAAATTTATCACTATAGCGTGTGGCGGCATAATAGATTATTCAAAATAAAAAACGGCAATCAAACACTTTGAAATAATACCAATATCTTTAGAATACCATTATCAAATTAGAATTACAAACAAATCATTTTGAATTTTAACATTTAGAAGAAGACTGTCAATTATTGTAAAACGATTTAGATGTCCATACGTCTGTCGGGACTAATTTAAACTTTTCTGACCAGCGGTCACGGGTTCATCCCGATTGATGTAAATTCAACTTGTATTTGAATTCGTCAAGGATTTAGACGAAAACCGATGAATTCTGTATTTTCTCTGATTGAGGGATTAAGGTATATCCCAAAAGTGTAAATATAATTTTTTAAACATCATTTTGTATGAAATTGTATGGATATTTACGCATATGGATATAGTTCCTAGTGATTTATTGTACAATTGTCGATTTGCACCACATCTCAAACATTGTTACATACATATACAGATATAAATATGTAGAAGGTGAATGCTATATGAAAATTACGAATTACTATATATTTTAACATATTGTAATAGCGTATGCCATAATGCCATTTATTTTGTAATATTTTTTTATTTTTGTATAGTAATTTAAGTTTTTAATTTTCTGCCACATATTGGATGGGGAAAGGAGTGTCTTAATACTAGGTTACCTGTGCCTACCCTGCTGTGCGCGGAATGCAGCGTGAAGCTGATATGGGATGGTTTTTTAGAATATTTGTCTATTTATTTTTCAGTCATAAATTAATTTAGAAGTACAAAGAATATGATTGAAATATTTATCTTTTACTAGTAAAAATGATTTATGGCTATAGTGACAATTAAAATTTGTTTATTATGAATCTTTCTTTTGTGAACTCAATTCCTACTTGTGGAAATAAATTATTTCCATTTTATAGCTTTGGTAAAGAGAAAAGCGCGGCGCGTTGAGTTCCGCCACTCAATACACAATGTCTCATAAAATTTTACGATCCTGTGGGAACGGCACGGAGTGTCTTAATACTAGGTTCCCTCTGGCTTCCCTGCTATGCGGGAAAGAGAATGATGAAAATTAGAATTTTAAGTAAAATATGTCATTAACATTTTTAAAGCTACAAAACAAAGACATTTTTTACTAATTTAATAATTTATTTGAATAGGTTTTTTTCATACACTTTTATACAAACCAATATGCGGCAAGTTATTTTGTTCGGTGCATATCGACCTTTATTATACATTTTGAGCTGCTTATTTAACCATGTTTTACTTTATTTATATAGAAATTGTATTGTACTTTAATTATATGAATTGTATTGTCTCTTTTAGTTTAAGTTGAGTTTTGTTCAACGTTATACGTTATTTTAATGTATTTTAACTAAATGTTTAGACAATATTTTCTGTATGGATATTTATAGTAAAAATAATTTCGTTATAGCGGCTATATGACAACCATTGGCACGTTTTGACTGTAAAGAGGGTTCAATTCCCACTCGAGGGTGTGTTGATGTTTCTATAATAAGGAAAAATGTAAGAAAAAGTGTCTTACCGCAATTGAAAACTCCTTTAAGTAATAAAAAGTTATATTTCAACTTAAATTTAAAAGTAAATCTTCATACATAGTCTAATGCCACTATTGCAACAAACACCTATACAACATTATTGTACATCGTAAATTTCTATATTATGTAGGTTGTTTTATTTTAAAACAAATTGATTTTATACAAACTTTGACTTTATAAGTTTGATTTTTAATTTTTACAATTAGAAATCATGATTTAACTTTGTATTCTATTCATGAGATAATTGAAGGACTTTTGTAGAAAATGTGATTTTTTAGATGTACCTTTATTTTTGTTGATGGCAGTACACAAGTACAGTTTTTACAATATTTACTGTAGACATATGTTCGTATTTAGTTAAGTGCTATGTAAATATCAACATTATTATTAAAAGTGATTAAAAGCTATATTTCAGTATATAGGTTGTTTTTTATTTGCATTTAACTTATAAGTAAGTAACACTTAAATGTCATTCAATTATTCCAATATTCCATTGTGTTCGATGATCGTAGATTCAAATCTAAAGAGGAAATTTATCTAGTACAGTTATTAAAATATTTGGAAAGATATAAAATTTTTAAAATAATGAGACTCAAACCCGTTCCTCTTGGAAACTGTACTCGTACAAGAGTTCTAGCTGAATAAACCATATATTCTTATTAAATTTTCAAAATTTTCATACCATATAAAATGATTCCCTTTCATTAGAGTGTGTATGTTTTTTTTTAAATATTGTACATTCATTTGGCCAATACTGTTATAAAATAGGCGGGCGTAAAGTTGTAAACAGTGATTTTCCTCTATATTTTCTGTGTCTACTAAATAGATTTTTTTGTTTATAAAAAATTTGAATCTGTGATTCAAATTTTTTATATTCAATTTTTTCGGCGCTCTGTCGAACTGAAAACGGTATGGTCGTAGGTTCGATTCCTACTCGGGGAGAAGAATCGTTTTCATTTGCTTAGTCTGTAAGTAGTAAGTAAGGAGCTCTACACGGAATGTTTCGAAAATGGGTAGTGCTTGGGAAATTAAGTGTCGTAGCACTTGGATTCCTCTGCCTGCCAGCTATGTGCGGGATACAGTGTAAAGCTAAAAGAAAATAAAAGACTTGTTGTAGTCAAAATAAATTATTTTTATTGAACGACTATTTATATCGTTTATTCCAAACAAGATAACAACATATAAATTTAATCGCTAACAATAAACTGTAGGTAGACACTGACTGATTACACAAAAAGATTTAAATACATTTTAAATATATAATTTAAAATTATGGTTTGTACATATAATTAAATGGGAAGCCGGTGTGGACACATCTGATAGTAAACGCGATGGTCGTGGGTTCGTTTCACATTTCGGGAAATTATTTATTTTCATTTCCTTCCTCTCACTCGCAAAACAGCGTAACATAACATTCAGTTGGGCGGAAGTTGTGTCGTGTTACTAGTTTCCCTATGCCTTAGAAAAAACTACTGGCGGTAGAGGAGAACGAGGGAGACTGCGGGATGTCAAGCAGGAGAATTTGACCGGAACGGTAGTTTCGTTTCGTTTCGTAATTGTCCTATTGTATCTCATATAATGAATATTTTAACAGATTGAGATGGGACCGAGAACGGACTGTTACCGGTATTATAGTGTAGATATAAAATGTCTTAGCTCTTCTCATTACATAACTAAATTGAAAATGATAGTATTTCTAAATTTTAATTAAATTTTCGTTTTCCTTTGACGAGAAAATATTCAAAGAAAAACGAAAATCAAAATTGGATGAGTCCAATCCGTATACACACCGGGCCACACGACACGGATTTTTTTGAAGTCAGCTACAAAGAAGTTGTAGTTGTATAGATCAATATTTGTGCACATTTTAATATGTTTTATTTAATATGTATAATATGTTTATTTAATATGCGTCATGGTCGTCGTCATTATGGGTTCGATTCTCGTTTGGGGAAATGATTATTAATTTATTTAAGTTTTTTCGCTCTGGTGGATAAAGAGCGAAACAACACACGTGAGCCACCACCAACCCTACTACTATAGATTCCGAACTATCGATGACGCCTAATTTTAACAATATTACATACATCAATCATCAAACAAATAATTCCCTTTTTTGGGGCCGGTTAAAAAGTTAATGTAAAATTACAGACAAGATTTACATGAATATCTTTAAAGAAGCTCTTAAATCAAATTTTACATATATTTAAAAACACCCTACGATGATAAACCAACGCGTAAAACAAAACGGTGACCCAAATACAAGTCATAAACGCAGTAGCGAGCGTCGTGATTTTTACTGCCCAATACATCGCTCGTAAAGTCGGTGCTGCCACAGGGCAGGGGTTTGATTGGCTCATATACGAGTATAGTATTTCGGGCCATCGTGGCGCAGTGGGGACGACTGACTGCTGTTGTTGGTTCGATTTCCATTACAGGGAATCAGACAAAGTGCGACGTTAAGTGTCCAGGTATATCATACAACATAATAGGGACGATAGAATTCTCCTCTTTTAATTCCATTTTTATCCAATTACCTCTATGTCCGTTTCTCTGTTCCCTTGTAACTGTTTGTAACTAGTGAACCGAGGATGAAGATATGTCGATGAATGTGTCTTGTTGGCGCCAGCAGTTATCGGATATACTTATTTAGTTTATGCGGTTTTCACTTATTGTTCACTTATTGTATAGTTGATAATAATCTTGATAGCGAAGATTTATATATTTTTTATATTTGGCAGCTGTGACACAGTTTACACTAGTACGGCTGCCAACGCTCACCTCTACCAATTTCTTGTCTTGTTTTCCCATATTACAACTAATTTAGAGTGTATATGTAACATTTAATTACTGAATAAAGCATTTTTTTTATTATTATTTATTCCCTTAAAGTAACATATAGAATATTACAAAATTAATTTCAAATCGAGGCGTTGATTCCTGGCGCTTAACACACAGAGGGAAAGTAGGAATCGGAGTCTTTTAACATTTAATATGCTATGTGGAAAGAATTGTGAAGTCATCATGGTTTAATTGGTGTACAATTTCTTGAGGAAGGTCACTTTAAAAAAGAAAAAAAACGCGAGCGTTAAATGCAATTCTTTTCTTCGAAGTCGTCACTAAAGCGATTCGACGCGCTTCGTCTGACACACTTTTAAATCAACTTTTATGTGTCCGAACGTGGTTTAGTTTGTATTAAATCATTATTTTTTCTTTTTTATAATATAAAATATGAAATATTTCATTTCCTTGAATGGAAATCGAACCCACAGCCTGATGCGTTTACAGTCACTCTTTGTGCCCCTGCCCTCTAAATAAGTAATTTACACACTTTTATATAACATTAATTTGTATCTATATTATTTATATTAATGCTTCATACCAACGCTTCTATAATAACTATTATTCTGTGGGTATATTGTTACTCGCACCGTCAAGAGCCACATAGCGTCCTGCGCTACTACCGTAGGGTTGCTTAACTGTAGTCACTGCATTACTAACTTGACAAATGTGGTGGTAATGGGTTCTTTTCTTTTTGTTATTTTTTCGGATAGTGAATATGAATAACGCACTTTTTTTTTCGTTTAAATTGGCTACATATAGATATAGAGATAACGACTAAGGTAATTAATTAATCAGAATTATGGAACTTTTGATCAAACGGAAATTATAGATTGAAGCACATCCTCTTATATGGAGGAAAGGTAAGCGAAGATTGTATGAACTCATTAAATAGAATAATTTTAAGGGATTTGGAAACGGATAACACTCGGATAACACACGGATACTACTGATAGTATATAAAAATTTTCTCCTAAACAAACTATTAATCAGTTCGTAAGAAAAAAAAATCCTTAAAAATAATAACATTCATCTAAAGCGATAAGGCGTGATTTTCGTCAAATTTTCTGCAAAATAATAGAACGCGTTCGCTAGCGACTATCGAGCATACTACATGAGGGTGGAGATACGAAATCCATTCCATATCGACGTACCAATTATGTCCCTGTGTAATTAATCTTAATTCCCTAGACAAACCCTCATTGAGGCAAAATAAACTTTATTAAATAGAAATAAGGTCTAAATAACATTTAACTCAGGAACATTCCCTAATAAAGTCCAGTGGCCGTAGAACCTACACTTTGCTCGGGATAATAGTGGTATTTAATTATAAGTATATCCCACCTTTAACTATAAGAGGTCTAAAAGATTTGAGAATCAGAGGCGGTTAATGTATATTGTTAATGCTTGATTAACAATATACGGTGGTTTCAATGATTATTTTTTTACGATACTATTTCTCTTCAGTTACGGAGAAACTGAAGGAAGCTCACGTAAAAGGCATGAGGACGCACCCCCTCCCCCCCAAGGTAACATGCATGTGCGCGTCGATGATAGTGGAAGAGGTGAAAGAAGTATGGAGAGACAAAGCGTAACAAAGACAAACAAAGATATCAAAATTGATCCTAGTGGACATCAAAGTACATAAATCTACGGAATAGCTATTACTCACAATATGGTCATCCTACCATCCCGATATATTAATTAATGGGAACGGAGTGTCTTAACACTAGAAGCCCTCTGCTGCTAGGTGCTGGATATAGTGTTGACCTAAAAATATTTTATATGATTAAGAAACACCAACAGAATTGTTCATTAAATTAGTTTTATATTTTTATACTTAATAGTAATACTATAATCCTTTTTCAATTAAACTTAAATACTAGGGATGTGTGTTGATTGAAATTACAGTTTATATTTATTATTGAGCTGGAGAGTTTGTATGGTTGAACGCGTTTATCTCAAGAACTATTGTCTCTAATTGAAAAAAAAAATAGTATTAGATAGTCCATTTACCGAGGAAGTATATAGCATAAATTATCATTACGTTTTTAAAATTTATTTTTTGCTTCACGCCATGCCGAAACAGAGAAACTGAGAACCTAGTGTTAAGACACTACGTTCCTTTTAAGTTCCCTACTTTTCGAATTCTGGAGGCATTGCGCTTAACCTTGATACCAGAGCTAGGAAATGAAAAATACAAAATATTTCACTCTGCCGAATAGGAATTGAACCCACAACCGTCGCGTTTCCAGTCCCACGCGTACGCCCCTGCAGTACTACTCTCTAAATAATATATAGATACTATAAATGTAATTTGGGATTATTCTGATAAATTGAAAACTACACTACACTACACAATGGCACGCTGCGTACGCTCAAAGCGATACGGTTTTGGTGAAAACAATGTATTGTGGTCAATTACCCGCTACATTTAGGTTCTTTGGAGATCGACCTACTGATTTAGAAATGATTTTGTGAGGCTATTTCACAATATGAAGTTAAATGGGCTTAGGTAATTATTATATTAACATCAAATAACATTACTAAGTTGATTTATTAATCACATTAGACCTCGTGACTGTGAACGCGACGGTTGTGCGTTCGATTTAGTGCTCTGATAAGCTAACCACTGAGTTTGTTCTGACACTCTGCATGCAATGTCTCGACTTCGGCAGAAATGTCAAGAACGGAGTGTCTTAACCATGCCAGAATATAATTATATAATACAGAGGCTTTATAATTTTTATTAAGTTCACGCTATATAGCCTACTCTACTACTCTAGTAGGCAGAGGGAACCTGAGAACATAGTGTTAAGACACTTCGTTCTCATTAAGACACATCCGTTATCCATTTTCCGCCGTAATCTGGAGGCTTCTATATATATTCTATAATAGTTGTCTAATTGTTTTCATATCTCATTTAAGGTAATGTGAGGTTCTCGTGGTGTAACGGGTTCGATTTTCACTCAAGGAAAAGAAATATTTACATTTACTGACAAGGTGCAGCGTTAAGTTCCGATACTAGTGGATAAGGCATTTCCCAAGAATTTTGTAAACATAATGAAAAAATATTAATAATATTAAATTTAATATTTATATATACGAGTACTAGCGACCCTCTTCCGGCTTCGCCCGCTTTAACTACTGGATTATTCATATAATGTATGTTTGCAAAGCACTTAAGATAATGTGAAAATTAATTAAACCCTAATTCAACCCGCATTTTCGTAGTTTTAATAAGGATTTTCCAATTGTTTTACACAGCAAAGATTTTTTAGTAGGTAATTTTAAATCTGTGCTACTAATCTTTTCAAGTACTTATTAAAATATATTTAAATGACTATTTTTAAACGGAAGAAATTATAAACAAAAGCCTACCTACTAATAACTACTACAAAAAATATGAAACCAAATATATCGCGCTGAAATAATACATTCAACTCCAATTATCCAATACGTGCAAACGCATCTAAATCTTCTTTGCTATAGAGGCAGGCGGGTTTTTTTTTCGAGCTTGTGGTTAATGCTGAAGAGGGTATTCTGTCCCTGATGAAAAGCAAGCACTACGTGGCTGCCTGTGAGGAAAATTAAATAGAATGCATCGGCCGGGAATCGAACCCGGGCCGCCCGCGTGGCAGGCGAGCATTCTACCACTGAACCACCGATGCGTGTAAGGTAGGCGGGCGCGGCGGACGCACAACGTCGCGGGGGGCGGAGGGACGAATGGCGAGTGGCGAGCCGTTTCGCAGCAAGGATTTTTTGATATTGTAACAACTTCTAAAGTACTTATTAAAATGAAAAACAGTAAAAGACAGTTTTGATCTACATTAAATGGCCAACGTAACTAATATACTTATTTATATGCTGAGAGCAAGGGATAAGTGAAACATAGCTGATGTGTCAACGGCGTGATGTGTCAACAATTAATTGCGTTTTTCTCTAAAACTATTCGCAGCTTCGAAATAGTGTAAAAAGCAAATTGTATCTTCGTTTAACGTTAAAAAATAATAAAGTATTTTAAAGGATAAAGATTAATACCATTATGGAAAAATATCCCTCACATTAAAAAATATATTGAAATTATTATTTTTTAGACAGAAATATGATCACTACACGTTATCCTTAAAAGATACGAATATGCTGTCGCGGACTTTTTTGTAGATCTTATTAAGAGAAATAATACTCCAGTACATTATTTTCATGTAGTACTTACCATTAAAGCAGCGCATGCGCGAAAGTGTATCAACGGGTAGGACTTTATACACATTTATCTTATTTATGTTAACTTACATAAGAATGTACAAATAATAAACTATATATAAACCTTCCCTGAGAAATACTCGACCTAATGGTGAAAACCGCATCAAAATCCGTTGGGTGGTTTAGAAGAAGAAGAGTTAGAAAGTTCAGACAGACACGAAAAGCGACTTTGTTTTATAAGATATAGGATAGGATATATACTGGGTGAAAGACAATGCACAAACGATACTACTGGCCTTTGAAATTTGAAATTTGACTTGTAGTTAGATCTGTGAGTGTAGAGGAGCACTGCTCCAGGATTTCTTAAAATCCATAACGAAAGGGTAATAAACGAGATTTCCCATATTACAACCAACTTACAAAATTATGGAGAACTAGCTTAATACATATTTTTGTGCCTATGTATAGATGGTTTCCAAATACGATGAGATACTCTGTGAGTAGTAGGTAACACTGGGAACCTGCCGTTTGATTAATCGTCCGCCTTTAATGCCGCTTAATGTTATTGCTTCCGCAAAACTCTTGAAAACTGGAGTGATCACTTTGAAAGAACTCTCTCGAGAACAAGTGTTTCTTTGTGAAATGGGTTGAAAATGTAAATGGATAGTAGGGTAATCTATAGCAAAAAATAAACCTTATTCCTATGAATTCCTATGAATAAGGTTTATTTTTTGCTTTGAAGTTTTTTGTATTTTTTTAGTTTTAAATCTCAATATGGCCAACGCAATTAAATTTATTCATAGATTGTATAGGAGCTAGACTGCCAAATTGCATGATGATACAATAATATTCTTGTGTTTAGCTGTCATTTTTTACATTATATTATATTTTTTTATATCCACAGGTATATTAAAAACACGACAGTTGTGGGTTCGATTCCCACTGGAAGGAATATTTTTCTTAATATTTTCATTTTCTCCCCTGATAACGATGCAAAGCGCGGCGTTGAGTTCCTCCACTCATCATCTTGAGTGGCATCGTGTACAATGCTTCGGCGGAAAGTGGCAAACGGAAGTGTTCCGTGTGTGTGTCCCAAGTTCTCTCTGCCTCCCCTGCTATGTGCGAGACACAATGTGAAGCTAAAAAATATCTATATTAGATCATCTAAGCTAGTTTAGATAGCTTAGATAGCCAATTTCTTATTCGTTGAACAGTTCCCGTAGCTGTCAGGGAGCGAACACTGCAGGCGATATCAGATGGAAGATTTACCAAAGGATTGGCGCGAGGCGGACTAATGGATTCAGATTTATCCGTAAAAAGGCTTTTTCACACTGATTTGGCTTATTTTGCTTTTGTTAGCTCATTTAGAGGCAAATAGCCAAAGGCTTTGTAGGATAGGTAAAGAGAACATAGGGATATGCAGTATTTTCCGTTTTTAAAACATTATGCCGTATAGAGTACAGCCTGAACGCTGCGCCGTGTCTAAGCTAGCTTGGTTAGAACGCTACTTACAAAATTCAATTGGGAAAAAAATATATTTTCATATATTTGTTATAGACACATGAAGTAATTGCTACTACAAGATTAGGTTTGCGCTTTGCTTCTGTTAGGAAATCTCTTAATGGGCTTAAAATTGGTAACAGATTGATAGTAACAGAAATTCAAAAGCAACAATCAACAATCTAGAAGAAGAGGAAGAAGCGGCATAGCATCTAGCTGTAAGCGCGATTATTGTGGGTTCGATTCTGACTCGTAATAATAATATTGGTAATGATTTATTTTCCCTTGCTCGCCGTTTTTTTAGCTTCACGCTGTATCCCGCATATGCCAGGGTAGGCAGAGGCCGTTCCCCACTTTCCGTAAAATTTTCGCATTCGAATTTTCCTCGCTAATAACACGATGAAACGTGATGTTGAGTGTCCCCAGTAAACACGCAATATCCCTAAAATTGGGCAGTGCATGTAGAACGGAGTGTTTCTGAACAATAGAATACTTCTGCATATCCTGCTATATGCGAGATACAGCGTGATAATACATGAAAATATATATAAAAAGAAATATAATATAGTAAATTAAATTCCAGTCAATATGATGCGTCCACGATGTCGCAATCCTTGTACTGAACGAGTCTATTAGTTTATCTAAGAGGCTTTCTTTGTTATTACTTTTTATTTATCTATTTTCAGAGGTAGCATCAAAAAAATCAAATAAATATTAAAAAGCTTTTAAAAGATCTTGTTTTAATATAGATGAACGTATATGAAAACATTATAAAACATATTTTATGTATTATATGGCGTAGAACGTGGCGTGGGATGTGCCTGAATGAATACGATGCTCGAATTTTCTTTGGTGGCCTTCGTCGCGCAGAGGTGGCACAAGGGTGCAACTGCAAGCACGATGATTGCCGGTTCGATTCCCACTCATGAGAATGAAGTATTTAACAATTCCATTTCTTCGCTCTGGTTACGAGGCAACGCGCGGCGTTGTCCCCCACTCAACACGCAATGTGTCCAGAATTGTGAATGGAAGTGTCTTGATGAGAACGGAGTGTCTTAATACTAGGATCCCAGGTTCCTTTTGCCTACCCTGCTATGTACAGCATACAACGTGTAGCAAAAACAGCCCTCCCAATACTACACAGGAAGAAAGATCATTCATATCATAAAAAAAAATACAATGTAACTCAATAAGAATTGAACAGAAAGATATTTAAATCATATTTTCGCCAAAACTTTTGTCTTTTAAAAATAGTTTTTCGATCTACCACGAAGTTACTTCAGTATGAAATTTTTATCAAACTAAAACTAATTTATTCCGTTGTCGTTGAAACTTTTACTTAATTGCAAACTTTGAAACGGAGAAAAAATGGTAAAAGCTTCTCTATTGTGTCACAATATATAGTCTAGGAGCATACGGTTATTAAGACCAAGTGGTTAGTATTATGGATTTTAAATAGTTTAAAAATATATCGATTTTTTATATAATGCGTACATTCATCAGTTAGGTTAGCTGTGAAATTTATAAATTATAAAATATATTTTCATTTTAATAATATATATTTTTTTTATTTTTATTTTTCCTATTAAGAGGAATGAATAATTATTACTTCGTCGTTCTGGACAGTCGACAAGCAACGTTCGAAACGAATTAAGCAATGCATGCGATACGGAGTGTTTTAACACTAGGTTCTTTGAGAAATGCGTGAAAATAAAAATACAATAATAAATATTCGCCTTGATTGCATTTGACCGATGTTAAACCACAGCGTATAAATATGAAAATGTAAATTGAAAATTCATGACCTATTAATCCAAAGAACTATATTTACATGATCGTTATAAAGAGTTTATTTAAATGAATAGGAAATTAAATGTTAAAATAATTTCGACCTCGGCGGAGGGGCAGAAGCTGTTATGTGGCCTCACTTTGGCTTTAGAGTTTTATATGGGAAAAAAAATCCGGTTGCAAAGAACCGTTGTTTTTCGCCCGAATCTTGTATATTTGTAATTTTTTGCCAAACCAAAAATAGCAATAAAAAAAATATCGATATTATTCGAATGGGGCATCAAAATACAAAACTTTTTACGGTGATTATAAAAAAATATATATCACGGGAAGTAGCGTTATACTTTAAAAAAAATAAAAAAGAAAAAAGATTCGTTACAACGAAACTAATGTAGAAATGAAATATGTACATACATATCTGCCGTTTGTAAAGACCTAGGTTTCAAACGCCTAAAGAGCTGTATTTATGGCAAGGATAGCAATATAGGTCATCTAGAGTTACGCCAATTTAAACTTTAGTGCTTATATTTTAGTGTCAATTTTAGGTATCCTTGTAAAGTAGTGACAAATTAGTTAGTATTGCCAAGTATTCTGTAGATATCATATGTTAGTGACGTCGCTTCTGTGCATTTTGACTGAGTTTTTGTGCGCCTTTTTTTTTAATAAATTATAAAAAAAATAAAGAGATTGTTGTTGAACAATTCATTTATCGAGGGAGGCTGTAGGATATATTATATCATGTTAAAAAAATACATACTATGTTTAATATTTATAGTATGTATTTATGTATTGATTCTACTGCACTCGCAGCCTGTCTTTGAATTAAAATATGTAATAGAATACTTAGTTGTAAATTTAATTTATGATCTATAATTAATAAAAATTTCTATAGCTTTAAGCTGTATCTCGCATATAACAAGGTAGGCAGAGATAACCGAGTGTTAAGACACTATTCTCTATTTTCCGCGAAATAACGTTTACAAGAAATAGTCGACACATTAAGAGTTCAGTAGCTGAACTTAACGTAACACTTTATCTCGTTACCGTTACCGTTACCGCGAGGAAATAAAATCATTTGATTGCCCAAAGAGGGACTCACACAGCCAGGTGGCCTCAATTGTATAATATTAAAAATATCCAACAAAATAAACTTATAATATCTGACGCAAATACAAGCTGGCAGCAATACGAAGAACACTCATGACTATCATTAACTCGCGTAAAACGAAACACGCGGCTAATGTCACATTGCAACTTTATACCATTTGTGAAGTAATCGCAGCTCAGATGCAGAATATGACCAATGTACCTTGGATTGGGCAATATGGAAGTGGCATACGTATACCCGCACAGTGAGGCGGACGGAGAAAACTTAATGTCAAGACACTCCATTCCCCACTTTGAGTTTTTGAGTGGCGCCTAGAGTGGCGGAACTCGGCAAGGAAACAATTTATATATAATATATAATCATTCTTCCGAAAGGCAATCGAGCCCACAACCGTCCCGCTTACAGTCACACACTGTTGAGAGGCGGAATACAACGCCGGCAGCGTTACATCTCCTTGTTAGAGCGACGTCATGGAAATATGTAGTTTCTCTGAGTTGGAATCGAACGAACAACCGGCGCATTTACAGTCGGACGGCGGCCCTTCCACAGTATTTTAAGTCAGAATCGAAACACAGAAAATAAACTGTTCATTTCTCGTAGCATGAAGCCACACGCTTAATAACTTATTACAGTGTGTAAATACTAACTACCCTGAGAATCACTTGTATGAACAAACAGACAATTCTATTCTCGTCATTTTTTTTATTCAATGTCTAGTTGTAGGTCTGTTCAAATATCAATGAGGGAATTTTATTATATTTATTTTGTGTTTCGAATTTCTTAAAATAAAATTCCCAGGTTCCTCCTTTCTACCATGATGTATGCGTGATGCAGCTTAAAGCTAAAAAACAAATATTGATTTTGTTTGTTTATTTTTCGGCCGCGTGAATGATCAGCATTGTTTTCAAAAAGAAAGTATAGAATAGAGTGACATGACGAAATTTAGAAAAATTAGGCAAAATGCATCACATTTCAATATAAATTGGTTCTTTTGGGAATATCCTACTAGTAGGTACCTACAGATAGACAAAAGGAGTTTAGATTCCATTTCACGGTACATCGCACGAGGTATCTTAGAACGTGCTTTTTTTCTTGTAGTTTTTCTATAGTGAATAGAAAACTAAAATCTAGTCAGTTAGTGTGTCTATACTTTTTTAGTTTTTGTTTTCAGAATATTTTTCAGCCTTGCTGAATTTTAGAGACATCAAATGAATTGGAGATAAATAAATTCTAATAGAAAATAATTATATTTTTTTTTTCTAGGAACATTCTAATTTATTTACATGTTTAACATTTTTAACAGACTATTTGAAACTTTACAATATCGATTTAGATGAAACTTTACAATAATATAGTTTCTACATCGGAATAACACATACGCAATCATTTATGTAAAGATATAGTATAATTCGGCTATAATATAAACATAAGTTATAAAAATAAGAAGCTGCGTTGGATCACTACTATAGCATAGAACACAATAGACGTATATGTACGAGAGTGTTGGTATATACAAGTATATATAGTGAACTAACTCAAAAACTTCTTTGCTCCCATAGAGAATAAAGCAAGCGAGTTCGAATCTAAATTCGCCGGCGCGGCGCGTCCCCCCGGGGTCCCCCCGGACCCGGCCGCTGCATCAGGATTGAACACGATCGGGAAGAAAATTGTTTAAGTGGTGTCTTTGTGCTTTAATATCGATGTCGATAGATTGGAGGGTTTTATTTATTTATAGCAAATGTGAATTTACTTAGGTTTTTAATATTTTTATTGCCACATTTAGAAAAGTAAATATTTTGTTTAGAGAACACATCTATAATTTATTTCCCCTTACATTTTTATACGTTTTCTAAAAAAAGTATCCTAAAGTTCCTCTGTATTTACAGCCTATTTAGAAAATATATATCGCTTACTAGAATATACTTAAAAATATTAATATCATTATTCCAAGTAAAAATAACTATATAAAATAATAGTCGAATTATCAATGTCGACATAGAGGCTGGCCTGGCGCAACGGTACAGCGTCTGACTGTGCCTTTACTGCTGTGGGTCCGAATCTCACTCAGGAGGATGATTCATTTCTATTTTCGTTTCCTCCTCTCGGTAACAAGACGAAGCGAATACTGTGAGACAGAAACGTTTTAAAACTACATTACTTTTGCCTATCCTGCCGTATGCGGGATACAGCGAGAAGCTATGAAAAAAAGTATCGACATTCTCAGTAAGTAAGACCATTGCCATGACTACAGACCACCGCACTGCGCCCAGAGCTAATGTTAACTAAACGTGGAAGTTAATGATATGTTTTTTCGTACTCTCACATTCAAAAGAAAAATTCAATACGAGTTTCTTTTTTTTATTGAATTTGTTCTCTACTTCGCTACAAGTTGTCTTGTTATAAGTTGTATTTTGATGTAGTATGTAGAACTAGTAGAGGTACTTTGCTTTCTTGAATATGTAAATTTAATTTTTACTTTACTTTTGTTAGTAATGTTATGAAAGAAATCTGGTGAATGAATTCTGTTCTTACAAAGTACCTATTATTATTTCGCAAATTTTTTATATGGGCTGTCGTAGGGCAACGGCGTAATGTCTTACTGTATACTGGACGATTATTGATTCGATTCCCACTCGGGGGATTGAACCCATTACACGATGTGTTGAATATTTGGCGATAACTTGTCTCACCCTGCTTACTTTGCCATATGGGGGGTGCAGATGTATGTGATGTAAAAAAATGTATTTTCTATTTTACAGACACAAAGTATAGCGCCAGGCCTCTATGTCGACATTGATAATTCGACTATTATTTTATATAGTTATTTTTACTTAGAATAATGATATTAATATTTTAAGTATATCCTAGTAAGCGATATATATTTTCTAAATGGGCTGTAAATACAGAGGAAGAAAGTGATACTTTTTTTAGAAAACGTATAAAAAACGTATAAAGGTGCGCAGAACAAAATGAAATGTTTTTAAAGGTCCTAATGTTAAGTAAATATTTTCCCCATCTAATCAACAGGCGATATCTAAAAAATTGGAAAGCAAGCGTAGACATCGGAGTAGTTTGACACTAGGTTCTCTCTCCCTACCCTACTATATGAGGGATACTATATGAGCATAAAACTTAAAAAATGCTACGCTAATCGTAGAAAGTCGCAGGCAGCAGTAATGTATAATATAAATCAATCCATCACAATCCAACGCTCGTCTATCTCAGAAGTTACAAGACGGATGTGGCAAAGTTTTGCAAATAGATTGCAGTAAGTATTTGGGTTAATATAATAAAGATTAAATCAATTTTTTTTTATACTCAATTGTTTTAGAATTTAATTGGTTCGAGGAATATTTGGGAGTTCGATTCTTACTTAGAGGATTGATTATTTTTGTGGCGTTGAGTTCCGAACCACAACCTACATGTTAATTGTCAGATACTACCTACCCCGTAGCGTCTAATTAATTTCTTTTGAGTTAATTTTAAATTTTGATATTTAGCACATTATATTTAGCAACATATCAGGGCACGCATTTAGCTACTCTTTAATAAGGGGTATAGTAGAATATTCTCTTTACCGTAACCGTTCCTTTGATGAAATATTAAATACATCGCCATTCCTGATCGCCACACCGTATATTAAATGTGTGAACACTCTGTAAATAACCACCCTAGTGTTATTGTGCGCTGTGCGTGTTAGACTATGTCTTTAGGGACTAGTTTAATATTGAACGGAATTCTGGAAATGAAACCGTTCAGTTTCGCCACTCGTCACTTAGCTCGCCACTTAGGTCCCCATGTTTCTTCTGTCTATCCTGCTTCTTCATCTCAGTCGTTACGCTCTTGACAGAGCGGTCCTGGCCATCATGTAGTCACGTTTTTGGCTTTCGTTATTCTTGCCACAGTTTCACGCCATTTCCATCTGTTGGTCGCCATTCTAGTGCACTCATGCAATTTACCGCCCACAGCTGAGTTTACTGGGTCAGTCCATCGCATGGGTGATCTATCTCTTAGTCTGGTACCATCTACTCTACCTTGCACCACGAGCCGCTCTATGGAGTCGTTTCCTTTTCTGGAGATCCTATCCTGCTACGTGCCTTCAATTCCTGCTCAAAGAAAAGAAGAAGCATCACGTTTTTGTTTTCCAGGATGGGCAGAGGTACTAGGTTACCTGTTCGTTTCCCACAATCTGCTGACTTTTCGAGACACTGCATGCTAATTAGTGTAATTTAACGCGGCGCTTTATCGTGTTACCAGAGAGAGGAAATTAAAATAATTAATTTCTCCGAAGGGAAACTGAACTGACTACTTACCTTTGCAGTCAAATACTGTGCCTTTGCGCCACGACGGCGTCACGATAAATAATAATCAAAATAATGTATTTACATACATACACACATAAATCAATGTAATTAGAGGCTTATCTATTAACAACAGATTTATCTTAGAGTATGACCGAACTTTTGTTAACATTTAATTTAATAGTCATAAATCTTTAAGCAACGACGCTACCTACTTAATATGATATATTGCCTGTATAATAGTGTATAAATGAGTTTAAAAGTTATTTTTTTACGACTTCGTCGTGCTGTAGTGACATTTGGGGAAATGGCTCGTCGGTAAGACACAGAGCGGCGTTAAGTTTCGTTATTGGATGCGGTCGGAAAGTAAAGCGTAGTTTTTATAGCTATTGGGCTTTATGTGTGTGTTGAATGAAAGTAAATTAGAGATAGGAGTCACGTGGCAGTACAAACACGTTGAGTTTGTTGGAAAAAACAACTTTTTATCAAATTTTCAAGGCATTGCGTCGGTTTGACTTTCGGAGCTTAGCGCCGCCTTTTGTCTTACCAACCAAGAAATTTAATAAGAGTGTAGTCCTTGCTTTTTTAGAAATTAAACCACTTAACCCTAGCTAACCAAATGACTTAAATCTCAAAATCTCCCTAAATTCGGTTCTAATTATAACCGAGTGTAAATAAAACTCCCCATTCGTTTCCCATGCGACGCGGCAGTCCCGGCACCCATATATCAAAGTTAAAGAAAGTGTAGAGTAAGCCGCGTCAATGAAAATGATTTAAAATTTAATTATGAACCGATGTGATTTAACGCGACCGTTTTTAATTATTTTTCTTTGCTTCCATTTCGTCATTTTTTGTCTAGTTAGTATGCTATCGTATAGCTGAGGGACTAGAGCGGCGGAAATTCACGCGAGTGGGAATCGTACCTATAAACGTAGCGTTTATTCGTCAGACGCTGTGCCGCTGTGATCTTCAGGGGCGGAACCTAACGCCGCGCTTTTTTTGTCACCAAAGGGATAATTAATAATAATACATTCCCCGGAGTATAAATAAAAACCACAATTGACACGTATACAGTCGACACTGCCGCTGCTTCAAGATACCCTCAACTTCTTACAGGTTACTGCTTCAAAATCTTTAGTTATTTCCTTGTCATGAATCTACAATACAACTATTGTAGGAAAAGTCAGAATTTAAAAGTAAATTGCAATTATTCAGCTGTCGCTCCTCAGTCGTTAGTTTTCTATTAAAAATAAAAAAAAGGTTCTTCTAAAAAGTTTATATATGAGTTCCGTCACTCAAGACGCAATGCCTCAATAATTCGGCGCAAACTAAGGAACGGAAGTGTCTTAATGGGCAACGTAGTGTCTTAACACTATGTTCGCAGATACTTTCTACCTTGCCATGTGTATACAGGGAACTATACACATCAGAACACAGAAGAAGCAGCAAGTTCACAAGTTTATAATTTTTAATATATTTTATCAGTTTTTATAGGTAAAATTTCTTCTATATTGTAAAGACAAAATATATATAATATACTAATAGACAAAACCAAATGATTATTAGTAAAGTAAATAAGAATAAATCGTTAATACATGAATGCGATTAATCAGAACTGGTCAACCGAGTCAACACGTACAGCCCTACTTGAGTGTTAGTTTAGTGGTGGTGTCACATGGCGTCGTTTTAATATTTTTTTAGACACTCTGTATACCACACACATTAGGCAGAGGGAACCTAGTGTTAAGACACCCACCCAACTTGCCTCAGCGTTGATACAGCGTGACGCTGATTTAATTTGATGTAGTAATATCTATAGAAGAGTTGTTTTATCGTTTTGACAGATGAACAATTTTTTATTTACTTGATTCTTGCATTACTGTACTAAAGTAAATAATATATCTAAGACTATAATTATTAGGTAAAAAAAGATTTGTCTTTCCTTATTCTGCAAAGTTATAGCTCGTTAGGCAAAAATAACCTAATCCCAAGGCAAAACATTGTATGTTCAGTGGCGTAACTCAACACTACACTTTGTACGCTTCTTTATCGATATAATTACAATAATATAATATTTTTTTTCTTCCGAGACAGCGATATGTAATCCCAGCGTCATCAAGCTATCAACAGTGCTCAAAGTTTACGAACGGATTCGTTGATAACGTATCATAACCCGAATTATTGGTATTCGGCCAATACTACAAGTTCTTAGTGAGTTTATATTGCTTTATACAAATATATGCATGTATTGAGACCGTAGCTCAAGAACTCAGCAGGAAGTGTCTTAATGTGGAACAGAGCGTCTTAACACTAGGTTCGATAAATTAGAAATTAATATTTATGTTTTTTATAGTTAAAATCATTTTAAAATTTTTATGTTTTGTTTCTTTCATAGTATAAGTTTTTTATTTCTATTTTCTTTTCTGAAGTGTAAGTAATGTTAGTGTAGAAGGATTTGTATTGTGTTAGTTTTTTTTTTTAATTTTTTATTCATGCATGTCAATTAGCCTGTAAGTGCGGTATATAATTAATGTCGTACTCATTGAAGATTGTTTTTTTTAGCGTTTTGAATTATTATTGAATACAACGATGGCTTCCTATTAAATAAAATAAAAATAAAAAAAATCCCAGGGAAAAAATATAAATATTTCTTTGTTGGTTGTCGTGGCACAGCGAGACAGCATCTGACTATCAACACCGTGGTTGGGTTACCACCACTCAGTGAAATGATTATATTTAAGTTANAGAAGTGTTGTTTTATCGTTGTGACAGATGAACAATTTTTTATTTTCTTGATTTTTGCACTGTACTAAAGTAAATTATATATCTAAGACTATAATTATTAGGTAATTAAAGATTTGTCTTTCTTTATTCTGCAAAGTTATATATAGTTCGTTAGGCAAAAATAACCTAATCTCAAGGCAACCCATTGTATGTTCAGTGGCATAACTACACTTTATACGCTTCTTTATCGATATAATTACAATAATATAATATTTTTTTTCTTCCGAGACAGCGATATGTAATCCCAGCGTCATCAAGCTATCAACAGTGCTCAAAGTTTACGAACGGATTCGTTGATAACTTATCATAACCCGAATTATTGGTATTCGGCCAATACTACAAGTTCTTAGTGAGTTTATATTGCTTTATACAAATATATGTATGTATTGAGACCGTACCTCAAGAACTCAGCAGGAAGTGTCTTAATGTGGAACAGAGCGTCTTAACACTAGATTCGATAAATTAGAAATTAATATTTATATTTTTTAATAGCTAAAATCATTTTAAAATTTTTATTTTTTTGTTTCTTTCATAGTATAAGTTTTTTATTTCTATTTTTTTTTCTGAAGTGTAAGTAATGTTAGTGTAAAAGGATTTGTATTGTGTTTGTTTTTTTTTAAATTTTTAATTCATGCATGTCAATTAGCCTGTAATTGCGGTATACAATTAATGTCGTACTCATTGAAGATTGGTTTTTTTAGCGTTTTGAATTATTATTGAATACAACGATGGCTTCCTATTAAATAAAATAAAAATAAAAAAAATCCCAGGGAAAAAATATAAATATTTCTTTGTTGGTTGTCGTGGCACAGCGAGACAGCATCTGACTATCAACACCGTGGTTGGGTTACCACCACTCAGTGAAATGATTATATTTAAGTTATTATCTTTTCCCCACTCCTATAGAAAAAGCGCGGCAAAGAGCTTCGCTACTCTACACGCAATGTCTCGAAAATTGGGCTAAAAGTGGGACACGGAGTGTTTTAACACTAGGTTCCCTATGCCGACACAAAACGGCGTTTATTTACGCATAAAACAAAAAAGAACTAAGAAAACTAACATACAATATAATAGCCTTTAGGTAAATCTGTTCTCACATGAAAATCCTCGAATCACACTTCTGACATCCATTTTCATGAGCGAAACAATTTGGGCTCTTTTGACAAATGTCACTCTGTCAATTTATCTAAAGAAAGTACACGTAAAGTATTTTAGCGTAACCGTACGTATTATCTTGGAACTTCAGAGTTGACTTGCAAAAATTGGTTGGGTAAAATCACATTAGATTTATATTGGCCCTTTTTAGCATTCCAGACTTTAAAAGAAAAAAAAACGAATTTGATAGGATTGCACTGCTGTCCGTACGTCAAGATTATTTATCTCTAGATTATGTGGAAGCATCAAGCTGAAATTTATAACAAATATTTAATAAGCTTCTAAGTTAACGCAATCAAAAGATACGAGCGTTTATGCATCGTTTTTGTTTGAACAGCACAGAATATCTCATATATATATATATGAGATATACAGACAGACAAACCTAATATCTAATGAAAACAAAGACTTGATAGTGTACTATTTTGTTCCGTAATATTATTTTAGCAGAACACGCAGAGAAAACGACAAGAGAGACATAGCGTGTTGAGCGGCGGAACTCAACGCCACATGTTGTCTACCAAAGCGCAAGAGTGAATAATTTTATCTTCACGCTGTATAGCAGCGTGGGCAAAGAACGTGAGGAACCTAGTGTGAAGATACTTCGTTGCTATTAAGACAACTACTATTAGGATTAATCAATCTCCCAAGTGGAAAACGAAATCAGATTCAACAACTATTTCACCTCGGTTACTCATACGTATGAAATTCCGTCAATGCGAATGAAAATCCAATTTTATCCGAAATAAATTATCCAATCTTAACCCAAAATTATTGAATACAAATTGCAGGATATGAACCTATATACCGTTCTAAACTACCATGAATTTGTAAATCGTTTAGGTAATCGAGGATAATTTGTGTGCTTCTTAAGGCCTGTTAAATAGCTGTTAACCTAATTTCGTAATGTCTTACATGAGTCATGGTATCGGAGTAGTTGCAGTTGTTATTCAATATTCAGAGTTGGTATAATAATTATGTAACGGTTAGAATGGTTAATTATGATTATTAATAATTCACTTCACATGTGACGGAATGTATAACTTTTATACATATGTATGTATTATATACATTTTTCAACCCCAATAAGCTCATACATAACAAGACATACTCTGTAGATCCCACTCGAGGAAATTAAATATTCATTTGAGCGTTCAAATTTCGCGTAATTTGGTTACGAAAACGTTGGTTACCAATTTACTTTGCTGTGACGTCAGTTGGTCATGTACACTAGTTTACTGGTACAGAGTCAACCTACATAATACAAGGTTCTAGAGAACAATGAACGTCCCCACGTATATTTGCTCGATTGATCAAAATAGATAAGGCATAATTTGTATACAACAGCTCAACCATTAATCAAATTCTAGTAAAATTTTACCTGATTTCGGTTTTTAATGAAAATATTTTTTCACTTCTTTTTTTAGCTTATAATTTTCTATTAGCGAGCCATGACACTAATTCCTTCGTAGTTGTGCGCGGGCTGTTAGTAGAGGTTTCATATACTATATGTATATACCCGTACAGGTACGAGTACAAGAACGCAACGTCTATTGTGAATTTAATATGGCAGCACACGTGCAGGCCTCTTGGGGCCTTGCGGTGGATCGTTTGACACATTTGTACCTATATTCCTATATATATACAATTATTGCAAGATATATATGTAGATTATATATATATATATATATATATATATATATATAGGTATATAGGTACAAATGTGTCAAACGATCCACCGCAAGGCCCCAAGAGGCCTGCAATAATTGTCTATGAAAACAATGGTTGGATGTTCAAATTCTGTACAATAACATAATATAAAACATTCGACAGAGACCATTGCAGCCTCCTGGTAGTGTCATGTAATTTTGAACGTATTCAGCTTACTGGACTCCCGGGATATGAAGTACGTCTCACGTTCTGCCCATAGAAACAGCGGACACGAATTTTAGAATAAATTTTATAAAATATTCCATTTTATATTACGTTTGTGTTAATGTCTATTTTTTTATTTTAAAAAATCGTCCGTCTGTCTGCTTATTGAAAATGTATGTAATTTATATTTATATGACATCAAATTTACTTATCAGATGAATTATTATTTTCATTTCCTTGTTATTACGACAAAAGAGAGTGCGGTGTTGAGTTTCGCCCCTTAACACGCAATGACTAAAATTAGGCGGTGCTTGGTTGGGCACACCTCTGTGTGCGGGATTGAGTGAGAAACTAATAAAATTCTTACTGTTATTTCGAATTTTAGAATAAAAAGAAAAATTATGCTTACAAAATTTGTAAAACTATAATAAACAAGTCTCATTTATATGGAACAAGTTTCATTTATAGGGATGAAGCGTGAAGTTAAGTAATTAATACAGTTAATTTGTATATATTTAGACACATAGTGTCGAAATATTCCTCTTTACATTTAAAACAAAGCAATTATACATTTCGTGGCTCCATAGTGCCGTTCTGTTAATTTCTATAAGCTAATGACATCGTCGAAAACGGAAGAGAGCCTGCTTCAGTGGATCAAAGTTGAAATCGAATTAGTTTTTGTGAACAAATTTAAAATTACATGTAATTTGCCCACTGTGGCGCACAAATACAGTGTTTATGTGGATGGTGGCAATGAGTTCGATACCCATTTGAAGATAAATTCTAATATGGGATATTCTAATTCTATTCTAACTTGTATGGGAGAGAGCCTAGTATTAATTAATTTTTTTTTTATTTTCCAATAATGAAAGGTAATATGTTCTTGAATCTTATATTTGAGGAGTGACTCCGCGGGGGGGGGGGGGGGTCAAATGCTGGGGGAGCGTCATGACGGCATCTATTTAAATAATATTATTTTACAAATTTAATATAATAAATTTTTTGATGTCAAATAAAATCTGTGACGGTCATACAAAACAAAGTTACACATTTTTTTACTGTAATTTAACCAGTTAAGTTTACTTTTTTATTTCATTAATCATTAAAAAAATTCCAGTTCTAGGTCTCTAGGTGCCCTAATTCCAGTATTCATTGACACGGTTCCCCGTAGAGGTGAGAGAAAATGTTGTTTTTTTTTTACAATTTTATACATTTTTTAGTGTTTGTAAAAAAGCTTTAATTTGGGAGCTTTCAGATTCAGAAAACGCTTCGTTTTACTTTTAGAGAACGTAATACAGCTTGTGCCTCTTGTAGTTTTTAAATTTGAACTGAAAATATTCATACATAAGTAAGTATAGATTTAAGTGATTATTAAAAAAAATTTTTGTAGAAGATTTAGGTTAGAAATATTTTATGGCCGTGTATCTTTATATCTTTAATCTCCTCTTGCTCGCTTCTACCCCTGTAATCTATACATATATATATATATATATATAAAATTGGAGAGTCTGTCTGCTATTTCAAAATAACTGTTACTATAGAATAGTTATTTCCAAAATACCATGTCTTGCTAACAAATCATTTTGAAATTTTTATCTACTTGTCTATCTTTATGTTTGTTTGGGCTAATCTTCAGAACTGCTGAACCAATTGTTATGAGACTAAAAGTAAAAGATAGAGGGAGTTGTGGCGTAAACATATAGGCTACTTTTTATCTCGAAATCTCGTTGGGATCAAAATTTATGCAAAAAACCTACGATAAAATATTTTTCCAATACTATTGATTGTTGCGTAATTATTTTTGTAATACTTCAATTCTTATAAAGTTCAATCGTGTGCTAGTTAGGAAAAAAATATTAAAGGATTGAAGGATTAAACTTAACTTTGTATTAGCTGAGTGAAAAAATCAAAATAATTTATTCCCCCGAGTGAAAATTGAACCCATAATCATCGCGTTTACAGTCAGACGCTATGCCGCTACGACGGCCTGAAGGCAAAGTCATAACAAAGTCTAATGTCAACACCATAAAGGTCTCCTAATCTCGGTTACAGGAAAACCTTTAAAAATATCTTTTCAATAAAAAGGGCAAAATTTATGTTGGTAGCGCAATAACCGTTATCTGCTACGTTTAAGAGACGTGTGACTATACATGTATGTATGTTCATTAAATAATAGCTCATAAATTGATTCGGTAATTTTATATTTTGATAGCTTTGTGCGCATGGTGGTGATGGGTTCTGACACTTAGAAGTTGGGGCCGTAGACTGTTGTTGGTTCTATTCCCACTCGAGGGAATGAATTTATTTCCTTGCTCTGGTAATAAGACAAAAAGCAGCGTCGAGTTCCGCCTCTTTACACAAAATGTCTCGAAAATTGGGTGAAAAGTTAAGAACGGACGGTGTTTGATAAAAGGCGCCCTTGACTACTTTGCTATATGCAGGACAACCGTGAAATTAAAAAAAAATGCTAATTCAAACATTATCCTAACAAAAAACCACACGTGTGTCTATTTCGGGGTAATCACACAACTTGTTAGTGAAACGCTTGTAAATGATCCTTTGATGCGGTCATCTACAACTGGGTTAGAGCGCGCTAGCTTAGAAAGAAGAAAATATTCTTTAAATATATATTTTTTAAATATTTTTTGGGTCACTTCTTTCTCTTTAGTAGGTTGACTTATCTTGGTTCATCATCTTGAAACGTGGCAGTTATTCGGGGCTTAGAGGATAATACACACTTGGTATCACCGAGCACGCCTGATGATGGGGCCAAGACTTGAACATTGGAACTCTTCAGAGATTACCATCAAAGCACTGTTGTTTACGTTTATATATTAGCTCAGAGTAGATCAAAAACCATACTATAACAATTGTAGCACGTGGTGTAGACGAGCGCGTTCTTTTGAAATAATCTGACCGTACCTACACAATATTATAGAATACATGTAAAAAAGAGATCCAGTAGCAATACAGCCTTCACCTATAACAAAACATATAAATATTTACAATATGTACACAGCATATTAGCTTATAAATGTGGGATATATTACAATGGACACTTCTATTATAAACATTAAAGATAAAAGAGAAAGCTCACTAAATTAAAAATATTCCTACAAGATAAACGAATTCGTTACATCCGCAGTACTGAACACAGCTAAAGTTTTACATAAAATAGATAAAATTCAGTTTCCTTTGTAAAGTGAACGTAGCATAAAGTACTAGTCTACACATGGCGCCTCTAGCAATACAGCGTGATATATGTGCGCGGAGCTTTAAGCATTGCGCTCCAAGAACTTTATTATGGATGAAATTATCTTTTCTATTGCTCTGTGGTCATATATGTTTGTGGGAAATGGTCTAATAACTAATATTTTAAATCATTGTTTTTTTTGTAACATTTTATATTTTTATAGACTTAAATATATTGGAAGCGCGGTTGGTTGATGTCTGTAACTCGACTCATGAAATTGTTAACATTTTTGAATATTTTTTTTTGCCAAATGGTAAACTTTTATCTAAAATTCGTAAAACAAAATATATAAAAATTGTAACCCAACATACAATGGGGAAAAGTTTACGTTTTTAATAAACATTTCCATTCAATTCAACATAAAAATTGAACAAATGTATATTTTTAGGATTCCGTGCCTTAAAACCAAAAAAGGAAGCCTTACAAGATCATTTTGTTGTCCGTTCGTTTGTGTGTCAAGAGCCTTGTCTCAGGAACGCTTGGAGATATCGAGTTGAAATTCAAACCATATACACAGACCTACAAACCAGGAATTTCTGAAAAAATCGTATATCTTCATTTACTTTAAAAAAGATATGGCCGCTTATATCGCTAAAACCGCGTATTTCGACACTATAACCTAAATTTAAATTAATAGGATTTGGGAAATGACCTACAATTATGAAATTTGGCAGCTACCATCTACTAAACTACTATTGTATAAAACGACTAGCTATTATATATTACAATAAATACTAAAAACAAAACTAAACAAATAAAATGATCAAACTAAAAATATATTTAAAAGAATAAAACTCCGGTTCTATTCTGTTCCTCTCACATTTGTGAAAGACGGAGAGTTTTCAAATGCACAGTACTGAGATAAAGTCGTCGCGGTCGCGGCGAGTCTTCTATAGCGCGCTGTTACGGGTCACTCGACTTCTATGCGATGCGATAAATGCTTACTGGTCGTGAAAAATCATTGCTTGTGTCTAGATAAATAATAAAATTCTGAAAATTCTGTATAATCTATATATATAAAAGGACTTGTCCTCACTGACGGATGTAAGAGGCACGCACAGCCGTAACCGCTGTGCGTAGAAACGTAAATTTTGGACGGATGTTGACTTTCGTAATCTGGACATCTATTAAAAAGGGACTTTGAAAAATTTAAACTCTAAAGGGATGAAATAAGGGTTGAAAGTTTGTATGGAAAAAAATTTAAATCGGCACCGATTCTTATAAAATTTGAAATTAAGACTCTTAAAAATATTTAATTGAACGTGTGTTTCATGGTTTTCTAGAATTCACCCCTTAATAAGCAAGCGAAGCTGCGCGCGTGCCCTAGTTTATACATAAATTGACGGTATAGCGGCTGACTGTAAACGTGGTTGTGCATTCGATCTCCACTCGGGGGAGTGATTATATCATGTGTGGAAACGGAATATCTTAATACTAAGTCCTCTCAGCAATTTCTCCACAATCCGTTTCCATTAAGTCACCTCCATTCTGCCTTTTCCTCCAGATTCTGGCGGCATAAGACAAAATTATATTTGCTTGAAGCGCGATGCTAGTTTATTATAATACTGACAAGAATCAAATCCGCAACAACCTACATTTAACAAACCAACCTTTGGCCGAACACAGTACAATCAAACGTTCCACCTTGACACAAAATTGAAAAGAAGCTTTCAAAAGCTTTTATATCGCAAAAGTTCCGGAACTCTTTACTTAGGTACGCTACGTTTTAATCCGGAAATCCCTGAATTCCGTGAAATACCCGACAAGTGAGTACAAACGGCACTGAGTTGTGGCGCGTCACTGTCTCGTTAGCTGCTCAAAAGATTTAAACGCTTAGACTTTGCTAACTGTAGATACTAGATAGTGTGCTCGTGAAATGTCGATTTTTGATGTGAATGTCTGTTTAAACGATTGTGTAATTGTATTCTCTTCTTTTTAGGGTCGTGATGCAGAGGCTCAGCAACTGGATGCAGATGCGACGGGTATGGGTTCGATTGTCGCTTGGGGGAATGCATTATTTTCATCCGCTCGCTCCGGTAACTAAACAATGCACTGCCTTGCTTTACCTTTATTATAATCAGCTCAAGAATTGGGTAGAAATCTGTTAACGAAGTGTTTTTACACTGGTTTAAAAAACGTAAAAGTTTATAATATTGGTATCATTATTTAATTTTGAATCATCATTATAATTGAAACCCAAAATTATAACAAATAATCTAAAGTACAGCACTACAGTTGCCCCAGAGTGTCTTAACACTAAGTTCAGTTTCGGTAAGGTAAATTCCGGCACATAATTCCCCACAACCAACGTGAATAGCCTAAATAAGTCCAATATAATTCTACAAGATTTCATTTTGCATGATGAGTTTACGCCGTACGTCGTCGTCACATCACCAGCAGCTGATCCCGGCTATTATGTCCTTTCTGAACTAATTACAGTAGGATTTATAACAACTGGCTGGCGCTCGGCCAGCGTATATATTAAAGAGAATACCTGCATATGTGAATATTACATAGTTTTAACACTTTTAAAGTGTTATTTTTTTATTATGATTTGAACCCGCACTCTTTGGAAACCGCCAAAGCACTTTAACCACAAGCCCATACGTTCACATCTTGCAAGTTATTTATGTTGTTAGCATTCTATCTTCCCATACGATAGTTCTAAGCAATTATAATAATCTTTGAGTAGCGGTAATTAGTAAAAATATTCCTACAGACTAAAATCCTGAGAGAGCAAAATAGCATGAATTAAATATTAATTAAATAAAATGTTTTGATTCTACTATATATTTTTAGTATCACGCTGTATCCCGCAGTGCAGAGGTGCCCAGAGTTAAACACTGTACCGCTTGACAAGTTTGCGTTTTGTCTTGTTACACCGAAAGAGGAAACGAATATAATTAATCCCGCGAGTGAGAATCGATCTTACAACCGTTGCATTTACAGTCACATGCTGATACTACTACAGATATTTTATGTAGCTATATCTATAACGTTGGTTTTAAAGTGTATTTAGGAACAACAAAAATAATATTACCATATATATAGGTTATTCCGTGTGGAAGATTGCACCGAGCGAGCTTTTTAAATGTAATATTATAACCTCACTACGAGGTTAGCTTTGTATGAAAAATCGTATTTAGTGAACATATATACAAAACTTTAATACTGAAAACATACTAAAACCATACTTTTCTTAGCGTCTCGCTGCATCCTGCACATAGCAGGATAGGCAAGGGGAACCTGGTGTTAAGACACTCGGTTCTCATTCAGACACTTCCGTTCCCCATATTCCACCGAATTTTTTAGACATTGCTTTTGGAGTAGCTGAACTATCGGTATCGAACCGACAAGTTTATAATCAGTCAGAATTTACAGTAAAATGCTTTTGTCAGACCAACTGGACACATGCAAATGAAAATATAAAACAATATAAATAACCAATAACCTGTAATATTCGTATTTCTACATACATTTTTAAATATTATAATATTATTCATTAATTTTATTATGTAGAGTAAAATATTTTCCAATACGCTTTCGTTCCAGTGGGCAGAGCCGACGTGTAGTGGCGTCTCGAGAGCGACTTAAGCGGTACGGCTCTCTTCTCAAATATAATGCTACTACATGAAATGGTATAACTAGGATATTAAAACATTTTTTTTATTTTAGCTTCGCGCAGTTTCCCGCATAAAGCAGTGCAGGCCTAGAATTAAGACACGCTGTTCTCCATTCTTGCCGAATTTTCGGAGTAGCGGTTCTCAACGACGCGCTTTATTTCGTTACCACAAGAGGAAATAAAAATATTTGAGTAATTCATTTCCCTGAGTGAAAATCGAATTCAAAACCGTCGCGTTTACAATCACACGCTGTGCCACTTCACCAAGATGGCCTCAAAATTTTAAATTGCTTAAAAAGTAAATATAAATATTTTTATAGAGTATATTTTCGTGGTTATTATAGAGTGGATATCATATTCTTACATAGTGAAGCACATTCTTACATAATCTGTTTAATAAAAAATCCCGCTGTGTTTCTTGCATCGGTTCTTCTCAGGTCTGTTACAGTAACTTTAATGAACTAGTGGTAAGTGGTAGTTACTTGACGTTAAACAAATTAAACACGTAACTTTCTATTTCCTATCTATCCATAATTATATTCATTTTAGATAATACACATGGCACGTTTGGAACTACACAAATGAAGAACTGAACTGAAATGAAAAACTCATTATAGATTTTTTTTTTCACCAAAGTAGCGTTATATTCTGTTAGATAGTACGCAGTGTCTCTTTTTAACGGCGCGTGAGCGGTTTTAACGGCAGGCTTAGATACGAGACATCTATCTATATCTAAAGAAAATATGTAAAAAAATTCTAGGAACAAAATAAACATTTTGTAAGTTAAGCCTTTTTGCGCCGACGGCAACTCATAATCCCTGTCAGCTCGAGCAGTCACTCCGAATCTGCCTACTGGCCAGGCTTACTCTAAAGTGCCAACTATTTCTATCTTATACGTTAATAATATTCCAATTTTTGTAATTTGTTGTTTGTTTTAGTTAATTAACATAATTGAGGCCAGTCGTGGCGCAGGGGCACAGAGTATGCTGAAAAATTGACTGGTTGTTGTTCGATCCCCACTCGAGGAAAGTTAAATAAATGTAAAGTTAAAAAAATTAAATGTATATTTTCATTTCTTCACTCTGGTGTCGCGGATCGAGCGCCGCCACTCACTCGACTCGCTCTGCTTACCCAACTATTCCCGGGATAAAGCGTGAAGCTAAAAAATCACGTTTTCGCAATGATGTTCCTAAGCATTTAAATTTTTTTCAAATTTATTTGCAAATAATAGAACCAAAAGACACACTAGTTATCTGAAATTTCCTTAAGCCTCTGACTGTTTGCAACGGTTGTGTTTGATGCTTCACCGACAGCTGACGACCACTCGACGTGCCCTCGTGAGGTCATTTGCACGCCCGATCACCTCCGACTGGAGTGAATAGTTAATTCCTCAATAATTCGTACTAATGTACTTTTTGCTCTGGAGGAAGCTAACAAAAGATTTTTTTGGATGATCTGTTTCATGAAATCAACGTATTCCTGATATTCTCTATTCTATACTTATATTATAAAGCTTACAATTTGTTTGTTTGAACGTGATATTCTCAGGAAGTAAAAGCTAGTTTTTAATATGAAATTTCACAACGGAAGTCCATCATAGGGTCGTTTTCATAGTTACGCCACGTCAGCTGCTTTTCAATAGCAATAAAAAAACAGTCATAAAAATTTAGAAGCTATATGGGAGTAGGATTGATGTCTTAAACAAAGGCATAAATTCCTCACCAAAGCCAGCAAACGTCATATACCATTACTCAAAGCGCTATATCAAAAAAAAAATGCCGTCGATTTATTTAAGTTTAGGAAATATTCCCTAATGGGGGGTATGTGAAATTTATGATTTACGGTGAAATGATTTTAATTTATGAGTGAAGTGTGCTTGTGCACTATGTTTAAGTGTTTTTTCTTCAAGTTTTTTATGCTATGTGTGGGATACAGATCCCGCGTAGGCAGAGGGAGCCTGGGACCTAGTGTTAAGACACTCCGTTCTGAATAAGTCTAGCCTTTTTGTTTTCAAACTGGAACTTATCGCCGCGCTTTGACTCGTTACCAGAGCGAGGAAACGAAAATGGGCTCAATAACTGATACCCAATAACATATGAAATATTAAAACTTATAATAAATATTCATTTTGATTTCTTTTTATATCTCCTCTCTAATAGAGGATATGCAGCGTTGAGTATCACCGCTTAACACACAGTACCTCGAATTGTTGTAAAAAGTGGAGAACGGAGTGTCCTGTCCTGTGTGTGTGTAGTGCAGTGGTGTGGGCAGGCGACGTCGAGAAAGTACGGCGTTGAGTTCCACCAAACACTTAGTGTCTCGAAAATATGACGAAACATGAAAAACACAGTGTCTTAACAATCCTCCCTGTATTAACCCTCTGTCAATTCTGCCATATACTGAATGCGGCAAAAAATATTTGTAGGCTGTAGTGCCTTAGATAGCAGTATAGCACGAAAGTTATAACCAACGTTTAATCTATCGTAGTAATAAATCTGAGCGGCTCCGCGCGAGGATCAAGATGGATTAGTGTACCGCACTGTACACACGGACACAAGTGCGTTTTATACTATCAAGATTGATCATTCCGCATTTGTATTGGTTTTGTCGAAGGGCGATGAATTGGGTAGATTGTAGACAAAGCTATAAGTAATAGGCCTAAAAAATGTATGTTTTATTAAATAGGTATATATATTTTTTGGTTAATAAAATTTAATAAAATTATTTAAAATAAATTTCTATAGCATTCAAAGCGTATATCGTATAGACATTCGCTAAGACGCTACCACCATTGTGGATATTAGAAAATTCTCAGACACCGAAAAATGTAATTTTCCGGTCAATTTCTCGCATAGTACACGGATTTTACACCACGTGAGGGTGCATACCCGCGGGGAGCTGGAATGTAAGAGGAATTTCATAACACTAATAGCATATGATAACAGTGGGTACAAGGTATTATCTTACTTGAATGAAAATTATATACATATGTGAGGCCAGTCATGGCGCAACGGAGCAAGCGTGTAAACGCGACAGGTTCTGGGATCGATTCCCACTTGAAGAATGAAATATTAAATATTTTCTCGCTCTTTATTAACGAGGTGAAGCGTGGTGTTAAAATACATATGTAACTAATCGTTTACCGCTTATAGCAAGATAGGCTGAAAGAACCTAATGTTAAAACTCCGTAAAACTAAAATGTGGGGTACATTGTACAGCCATCTTAAGGCGCAGAGCTAAACGCCGCGGTTCACCTTATCAAAACGGGGAAATGAAAATATTACTTTACCCTGAACAGGGATCGAGCCCAAAAGTCATCCCATTTTCATTCAGGCGCTTTTCCACCGCGCGACAACGCGACTACCTCACGTATTATATTATGGAATATATTATGTAGAAATGGAAACTTTCTTTTGTTTTGTTAATGTATAGAAACTTACAAGGTTTTTGATTAATACAATTGTAGATTACGTTCTGTTTTTAGTATTTAGTTCTGATTCACTGAAACTGTATTATATATGAGCTAAAAATGAACTATTTCATGATATTATGCTTCAATTCTTTTATTGTAGATTTGAGAGTATTTTATATTTTTAAACATATTATATAAACAAGTATTAACCTAATAGTTATAATTATAAATACATATTTTAATAAATCAGCTTCACGCTGTATCCCATACACAGCAGGGTAGGCAGAGGGAACCTTGTATTAAGACTCTCCGTTCTCATTTAAACAGTGAGTGCACATTGCGTGTTCAGTGGCGCAAATCAACGCCGCACTCTGCGACGTTACCTGAGCGGAGAAATTAAATGATTAATGGTTTTCATTCCCCCGAATAGGAATCGAACCCATCGCGATTACAGGCGCACCTTTGTGCCCCTGCGCCAACTTAAGATATTTTAATATAAATAATTCTATTTTAAATTCAGGCTTAAAATATTTTTTACTGAATCAAACTTTATAGGCACTTTTGAATCTTTGAACGTACAAGCTTTCACCCGCCGGCTGGGAAGCTGATACTGCTGATTGGAGACGGAAACAAATACAAGGGTTGCTCTTTTTAACATCGATATCACCATTTTACTATTACATAAATTCGTAGTTATACATTTAGTATAGATTCATTCTAATTCCAACCAACTAAAAAAGAAAAACAAAAAAATATATAAACTAAGTAAATACTTCGAATTTAATAAGTTGAAAACTAATAGATTATTATTTATTTACTACTAAAGCCAAACTTTATTATTTATGTTTTAACAGCTGTATATTTTTTCATGGAAATATCTCTGTAACTATGAATAGTAAATTTGTATTGACAGTTGAAGGCTGAACATAAATCGAGAAACATTGCTTGTCTAGGCTACATCTTTTATTTTCACGCTGTATCTCACTTATAGCAGGGTAGACAGAGGGAACCTAGGAATCTATTCTTAAGACACTCTGTTCTCCCCCGTGTGGAAACCTACAACCGTTGTATTTATAGACGCACGTCTTTGCCCCTGAGCTATTTTACTAGCCATTATTTCTGTTATATATACCTAAATAACAGAAAGAATGGCTATTAAAATTCGAACCCACGACCATCGCTTCCAATTCAAATTCCACCTGCGCTATAAGAGCTTAAAATAGAGTATCAATACTAAAACAGGAACACTTTACACAAATTGTATCCATAACCTATCAACTATACTGCATGTGGGGCGCTGGGGAAATTCTAGAGAAGCTTTTCCCAACCTGAGAAGCACAATTTGTGGCGTCGTAAACGTGAACTTTAGGTCACGTGGTTGAGTGCAGTCAATTCCAATGTTCGATTGGACTTGAGTTGCGACTGGTTTATCCAAAATATATGATGAGTAAGCGGTCACGGCGCAGACGTATAAATGCAGCGAAGTATGGAATGTGTCCCACTCAGGGGATCGAACAAGCAGAATTACATGTTTTCCAATGCATAGTAGGGAAGGAAGACGAAATCTAGTATTAAGACATTTCATTATTCACGTTCCTCTCAAGTTAAAGACATAACACGCTGAGTGGATTAACGCCGCGCTTTGTACAGTGTGTACCAGAACAAGATTTTTTTTAAAATATACCCTCGAGTAGGAATCGAATCAGTAACCGTAACGTTTACAATCACACTGTCACACTGCGCCACAACGGCCACCTTCCAATACAAATATTTCGTTGAACTTGAAAATCAAATGGAATATATCCCAGTATTATGATAGGATGTTCCTTTGTATTGGTACACAGCCTTTGAGGAGATCTCGTTACAAACTGATTGTGTGTAAACGCCGTTTGTCTTTCTTCAGATGTTTCTTAGATATTCTTAGATAGCTTGATATTCGATAGGTGTCTAGTGCATTGTATTGCATAATATTTATTTATGGTAGAGGAGCCGTTGATGCGTACAATACGCATTGCCATAGCAACATGGCATTTTTTATAAAAACGTCTTCTTCTTCTTCTTCCTGGCATTAATCCCGGCTATTACCAGGGTCTGCCTTCCTACTTAACCTACTCCACTTTGCACGATCTTTTGCGTCCTCGGTGGTTAGACCATTGGCTCTCATGTCCTGCATCACGACATCCAACCAGCGCTTCCTTGGGCGTCCAGGAGGTCGCGCCCCAGGATCTAGTATAGCAAGGCACTTGCGTCCGACATAGTTCTAAGGCCGGCGCGTAAGCGTGGCCAAACCATCTCAAGCGACGCTTTGGAGCTTATCCGCTACGTCACGGACCCCAAGACTACCTCGAATGAATGTGTTGCGTATGCGGTCAGACCGNACACCATTCTTACGGACTGGATGAGGATGTAAGAGTGGCGGCTCGAGGATCCGGGGTCGCGTACCCGTATGCCCGCCCACAAACAAATATCGGACAGATATTAGTCAGGACATCCTCTGGACTTTTTATAAAAACCTGTATTGTTTGTTAATCATAATATAGTAGTATATGTTACATTTATTTTATTAATTTAATATAATAGTGCGTTATTTTAAAAAGAATATCAATATTATTTTCTTCTTCTCTCGATATAAACTATAACTTTGCCAAATTTCATAGTCCTACCCCCGGTGTATATTAAAAGGGGTTTTGCACGTATATTAATATATAGATATGATGCTATTGAGGCGCAGTCTTCACAGTATTTTATTAGATTGGATAAATGAAAATAATTCAATTCACCGAGTCGGATTCGAACTAACCACCATGTTTAAAGTCAAAAAGACTTTTAAAATAACAATATATTTGTGTACGATATTTTATAGAATTTTAAGATTTACTAAAGAGCCAGTTCTTATAATACACAGAAAAAAACACGAATAAAAAAAATTGAAACGGCTATTTTCACATAAAAAGCTTCGGCCAAGCTTTAAAAACAATGCATTGTGTACCAAACTAAGCTTCTATTTACTCTCCATTGTATTTCTGTGTGTTTGTTGAACTGTATCCTGTTAAAAAAACCCACACTGAATCAAATAATAGATTGTTAACTCGTTGATTTTTAAAAATTGAGGTTGTTTTATAATAAATATTAATAAGTTAAAGCAAATATCAAGTGATATTGTGAATATACCAGATGAGTGGATAGCCTTATCTGTACCTTCCTGTATAAGAAAAATCATAGCAAAATGAACAAACTAAACCTATTCAGTTTTTTCTTCGTTCATTGTGAAACTCGACGATGTTTTGCCTTCTTTTCACAGCGACAAATTGTAAATCATTAATTTGGCTGAGTGGGTTCGAACCCGCAGCCGTCGCGTGTACAGTCGCACGCATGTGCCCTGAGCCACGACTGGCCTCAACAACTATAATATACATTATACTAGTATTTAGAACATGTACTCAAATCTGTTCGGTTGAATGGTTTATTAAAACGTAATATTGTGTGCTGCTGTGTGGGGGAAATGAATTTGTTATTCAATTTACACTTCATTCGACTTAATCCATTTGAAGTTAAATTAAATAAACACTTTACAATTTAGTACTATGTTATTATTTATTGGCGCAGGGCCACGAGCGTGTGAATGTGAACGCGTTAGGTTGTGAGTTTGATTCTCACTCGGGGAAATATTAAATATTTCTGATCACGACGCAAATGGCAGCAAGTTTTGCTCCTTGACGTGCAATTTTATGTCCCAAATATTATTTATATTTTTAAATATTTTACAAGTCAATCTATGGTTCCAGCGAAATGTAATATTATCGTAGTATTGTAAAAAATGGCGCCCGACGTGGGTCACAGATTAGACGCATCTGCGGCGCTGATTTTCTCTTGTTGCGTGATGGATCACTTCTGTGACGCGGCAACATTTTTAAGTTCACTTTTTTCAGCTGCGTGATTTATGAATTTCAGCTTTGTTCATTTTAGGACTAAATAAAATATACAGGTGCAGCGGCAAAATCTCCTACCGTCGGTTGTGATTTCGATTCCCATTCAATTTCCATTTGTTAAGTTTCGAAGGCTGTATGAAACGTTCTTAACGAACTATCTTAATAGTATACCCCAGTAGCTATTTAAAATTAAAACTTTCAAGCAATCCAATATTTATTTATAATTTGGGAATAATGAGAATGCTCCAATTAATATATACAAGAATAAGATAATTTAAAGTAGAAGGAGGCCTTTAAATAATATATCATTCCAAGGAACTGTTCATGTGAGAGAACGACTTGCTCTTGGCCGATTTTCAGTTTCTCAGCTAACATATTACATATATTTATTAGGGTTAATCCACTCAAATTTATTATAGAGAAAGAACAGCCTCATTTGTCAACCACATTAAGTGCTATTGTTGTCTAGTGTAATATGCTTAGTCTGACGTACGACCGAGGAATGGGGCAAAACATACAAATAATATAAATGGAGCTAACTTACTTATATATATATATATATGTCTTGTAACATTTTTTTTCTGAAGTAATTATGGATTGTGATAAAAATTTTAAAATGGATGAAAACAAACATGTTAAGATTTCTAAAGTTCTTCTTAGCTTAGAAATTTAAAAAAATATTTTTGAGGCTAAGAAGCTGTCGGAGTCCTTCGGCTTATTTGCCATTTTTTATTCAATAAAATGAATTAATAAATAATTCACTCAGTTAAAATTCGAAAGCTATTTCTACTTCACTTCGGCAAGTGGGTAATGGTTTTCCTCGCTAAGCTAAATTGAAAGTCTGCGCAAGCCGAGAAGTAAACTACCTGTTGACTTGACTTTGTTATGAACAGCATAATTTAGAACTTATTAGAATATTAAAACCCATCCTGTATAGAATATATTATATTCTATTAAAACATAACATTATTCCCACGATTACTTGTAATAATTTATGGAGAACTTCCTATGAAAAAAGCTTTATTTATTGAAATAGAATCAAAAGGCAGTCGTAGTGCAATAGGGCAGAGGCTGACTGTCCATTTTTCATGACGTATTACTTTTGTATTGATTCTGCGTTCATATCAATATTCGTTGTTTGTACAATGTTCTAATGACCCCGCTATATTGATACTGTTCCTTTCAAAGGTTCTGGTCTCGTGTAGAAATAAACAAAGTTTTCTAATTACATAGAATTTTACTTAAAATTTTGTAATATTGTGTAATTTTCAATATTTTCATTAAAGTTATTTATTTCATGATTATAAATTGTATTGACCAGTTCTCTGTTATTAAAAAAATTTTGACTTATACAGTAAATATAGCTTCACATTGCATTCCATATATAGCATGGTAGGCAGAGAGAACCTAATGTTAAGATATTCCTTTCCTCACGTACGCGTATTGAATAGCAGAACCCAACGTCGCGATTGGTTTTATTACGAGATGGAGAAAATAAAAATTAATCATTTTCTGGAGTGGGACTTTAAACTCATAACCTCCACATATACGTCGGGCGATGTGTGATATCCTGTTGAATTAAAGATACCTATTACTTGTTGAATAGCTCATAGTTCTAAAAAGTATTATTTTTAGCTTCAGAGAGATGCTGAAGATGTGTAGGCAGTGAGAACTTAGTGTTAACACACTCCATGTTCGGACGAAATAATTTCATTGTAAATTATAGCAAATTAAGAAGCTTGGTTTTAGCATTTTCAAATTGTGCGTTGCTACTTCTGTATAGAGAATGTTTTCTAGCTTCACGCTGGATTCCGAACCTAACGTTGCCGACGCACGGCACCTAACGTTGCGCGTTGAGTGGCGGAACTCAACACCGCGCAAGTGCAAAGATTTGAGAATAATTTATTCCTCCGAGTGGAAAACGAACATTTATAATTAAGGCACTCTTATATATAAGAATAACTTGAGAATAGAGAACTTAAGTCAATTTATTTATTGGCAGACACAAAAACTAAATTTTCCAAGCAATTTCCCTCGAAGCAGCCACTCTGACTCGTGTATGTACACTCGTATCGTACGCTAGTACCACTGTCGTCTTTAGAATTCGAAATAATTTTCTTCTATGTTCCTTATACTTGAAGTTTGTAATAAAATTCATAGGTAAAATAATAAAGTAAATAATAGAGGCCGTCGTACAGTGGAATGGTGTCTGCGTTTAACGAGAAAGTGGTGGGTTCTATTCCCACTCTGGGAGTATTTCAATTTATCGCTTTCTGGTAAGACAAAATGATACGTAACATGTAATGTCACCAAAATTACGTACGTAGGGAAAGAAATCCTTTAACACATGTTTTATTTACTTTCGATAAAGTAATTTTCAATAGAATGTCAATTAACACTTAAAAAGTTTCTTTATATAACTTATTGTATGGACATTGTAAACGTACGATGTTTGTGGGTTTTAAAATTATTATCAACTCTACCGATAAAAATCTAAATCCTTTTTTGCTATTAAATGTACTTATTATAAAAAGTTACCCTTAACCCCTTCTTTTTAGTTGACCTTTGTAAACATAGCGTCGATGATATTCTCACTATAAGAAAAGTCACGTAAACCATGAGGACATGAACCCCTGATGACAGTGGAAGGGGTAAGGAAGGAAATACGCACTCACCGTATCTCTCTACCTCTACTAAAAATAATAATATGTAAAAAATACCTATTTAACAAGTAAATTTACAAAAACTATATATCTAAGAGTATTGTGAGATAAGACGTTTACGATATTGTAATTTATATTGATAGTCGTAGTATCTGGGCGGAGAGCTGAAAATTTTATTGCTTTCTTTACATAACATTATTTCATGTCGTCCTTTTTAGTGGCCTATTTGATGATGGCTTGAGAGCGATTCCCATTTGGGTTATCTTTACTTAGCCTTTCATACGTTTACGGTACTGCTGACTATAAACACGGCGGTTGTGAGTTCGATCCCCACTCGGTGGTATTGAATAAATATTTAAATATATTTTCATTTATTTGCTCTAGTAAACAGAGTACCTACAGCGTTTAACTCCGCAGCTACTTACCTGATCTATCCTAAATAAAATGTGTTGTCAACATTTAACTTAGATATTATGTTCGTTCTAACAAGAAACCTAACTTTTTATGAGGAAATTTTCAAAAGATTGCGAGTACAATGGCGCAACTCAACACCATTCTCTGATATACAGAGCGGTGATATGAAACAATATTAATATAACCACAGTGTTTACAGTCAGACGAGGTCCGATTGCGCCCCGACGGCCTCAAAATATATTATAATATTTTCTACCAATAAATGTTTATATAGCTGACACGTAACTAAGACTACCCCTGATTTATATACCTACCACATTAGGTACAACCTACATCATAGTTTAAGTTATTAGATCTTTGAGGCAATTAATTATCATTAAACAATCAAACCCATAACGATAGGTCCTCAAGTACACGGTTATTATAATATTATATTGATTAGTTGAGTACTAAATGTATTTCATTATAACAAACGTGCTGTAATTTCAACTATCTACATATACATCTACAGTTGATACAGTTGATTTTTGAGATTATATTAAAATATAGTATAAAATGTTTTTACACAATGGTCAGTTATAAACTTACAAATCAATATGCAATACCTTGAAGTCAGCCCAAAAATTAAGAACTGAAAAATCAATAAGCAAACATTACTTATTAACGATTAAATTATAAAAAATAATTTATGTAGTTAACACGAAAAACAAAAGAATAATATATTAAAATATTATAATGAACATACTAATATTTTTATTTAATATTAACACTTGTAATATTTTAAATACGCCATCTAACGACATTGTCATATACTACATAGCCTTTTCGCATCTAGTACTTACAACGCACTCATAGATGACGCAGCTAATCATGTATTTAGTTATTTCTTTTCAAATTCAAATCATTTATTGAATTTCATTATAAATTATATAAAATGAAATCTACTGCTCTTAAAATAGATAAGTTTAAAAAAACAAAAGCTAAAAACAATAAGATGTTTGGCAACATTTCTATAAAAAAAAGTTATACACAAACAACATGGTGGATCAGCTGTTTTCATTTTTAGCCGATTACTAAATTATTTGTTTAAAACAAGACATTGTTATGGTCACATAGCCATGTGTGGACTAAAATGGGCTCAATCGCATCTGTGCTGCAATGGCATTGTCAGTCGTGCGGTCAAATCAACCCCACGGAGAGCGTGAGGTGTTTAAAATGTGGTACAAAGAGAGTATCTGGTCATGACAGTGCACAAAAGCGTTATTACACGGCCGATTCATCTTCTGAATACGCTTCTAGAACTGAGAAGAGCGGTGGAACTACCCCTGGTTCAGAGGCGATCGTTATACCGCCCACCAATAATATTAATAGGTAAATTTTTCAATTTATATTGACATTTTATTTCATTGTTGTATGAATGTGTCAAACGTTATTGATTTTTCTTTATACCATATTATTTAGGTTATATTAGCATTGTATTTGTGGATTGCGTGTGTGTATATGTTGGTTATTATCGATATTGGCGAGGGTCTTCCTTTTTGTGGCGGGCCTTTGTCATCATTTTAATGGAAACTATCGTTTTTGTTGAACAATGATTGTTGGTATGTACTTATTGTCGTTATGCGAGCGTATATTCTAGTTATGGGAAAGATTGAGTAGTTCTAGATATTTATATATTTGTATGTATATTATATACTGTGTGCTATGTGATGTGTTATATATGTAAGTCTTTGACACCTGGATTTACACATATAGGTATATGTTTTGTTATTTTGTCCTTAGTCCTAGTTTGTTTAAAAAAATTGTAGTAAATTGAGAAGTCCTTCTCTTCTTCATTATTTTTCTTTTTCTTTCTTTTTTCTCATTGTTTTAAAAGGGGTATAGCAATGAGATTTCAATAAAATTTTAATTTATTTATTTAGCAATATTTCAAGTTATCTATTTTGACTTGACCTCCTTTATGTTCTTAATATTAAAGTATAAAAAAATAAACCAATCGTATTTTAGATGTATTATTTAGTTTGTATTAAGTAATTAATACATTTTAGTATTAAGTAATTAATTACTGCTTATGCTATTTACTACAAATGTAATATATTTGCATATAAACTGCTTCATGATTTTTCCTGCATATAGCAATTTAGGCAAGGTAACAAAGAAATTTGTGTCAAATTCCATTTACTTCTTTTTGTTCAAATTCAAGTTAGTGTGTGGCTACATGTCACCTGTTGAAAGTCCAATATATTTGTTTGCTAAAGTAAAGTTGTTTTACTAAAGCGAGGAAGTGAAAATAATTCATTCCCCTGAATGGTGATCACACTCAAACCATTGCAATATTAATGTTTTTTAACTAATGAGATATTAAAAATATATTTAATAATATATTTGTTTGTTTAGTTTCACATTAAATCCTGCATAAAGCAGAGTAGCTAACCAAAACTTTTACTAATAATTTTGAGGAACTATTGATTTCAGGAAATTGTATTAGGAAGTTATGTTTCATTTTATTAATATGCTTCTTTGTGTTATAACTTTTTTGTCAGTTTGTAACAGATATTAATTAAATAATTTAATTCACTGACTATTTTTTATGAATATGCATTGCTTTTTATTAATTAATTGATTTTTTATAGCTATTGGCTTTTATTAGTTAGTTAGTCTATGTTTAATTTTCACCAGGTCTATTTAAGTTTTTTTTCAACTTAAATAGAGTAATTATCAACATATAGGTAGAGAAAACCTAGTGTTAAGACACTTAAGTTTCCCACTTTTGCCCAATTTCTAAGACAGCAGATATTGAATGGCAAAATTCGATTCTGTTGTTTGTCTTGTTACTATGTTGATGATGAAATGGAACTAATTCAATATTCCCTAGTGGAAATTGAATCTAATCAACACCAAACTTTTGGCGTAACCTTCGGCACTCAGTTTCCTCTGGCAACAGTGCTAGAGATCCACTGTGAACTTAATCCACTATGAACCAGGTTATCTCTGCCTATAATACATAGTGTGAACCTGAATAAAAAATATACCGTCATAAGTCCTATGTTCTATATCTGATAGTTTGTATTTACCATACTCTCCCAGATTTTCTACTATATTAAGTAGAGGTAGTAGGTGTATGTTTAAGGGGCACATATATTTTTTGCCACATTCCTCCTAGCGGATGGTCGTGCGTGGGCTCCGCGCCGCTGGCGAGCCGCGCGTGGCGCTGCTGCTGCGGCCTCCGCAACGTGTCCGCCTCGTGGCGGTGCGCCGCGTGCGACACCATCGCTCCCCATGCGCCAGTTTACAGGTCTGATATCTTATTTTTGAAGTGTTATAGCGCACATAGAACTGTACTAAAAATATTTTTGTTGTTCCTAATTAAACGGTTTCCAAGAGGCGGAAGTTTTCTAAACAAATATAGCTTGCGGTACTGTATACTGTACCTTCCTTTTGGATTTATTACCTAATATTTGAATGGCGTGTTGACCATTTGTTGCGCGTTTTTGTTTTAAAATAGCAGATAAATGAAAATTATTTCAATATTGCCCCAAGTTTAAGTGGTATTTTATGAATTTAATTTACTATGTATATGTTAATAGTATAAAATTAAAATGTAGTATAGGAATAACCTCTAACTTATGGTAATTTTGCAGATTTTCCGATGACGAGGATCAATCATCAGGGATGACTGATAAGGATAAGTCTGACCAAGGCATGTATTTTAAAATTCTATTATTTTGTTTTATAATAAAAATGTATTACTTAATGAATGTTTCATTTTTTCTTTACAGACCACAGTATGATAAGATCTAACACTTTAGCTGTACCTTCATACAAGCCTTCGTCAAGCTATTCCGGCGGCCGCCCTTTGAATCTCGATGTGCAATCTCTCCGTCTCTCCCCCACTCAGATCACTGATCACGCGCATGGAGTGACCAGGTCACTATCCCACGGCTCAGTGATCAATTCCCAACAAAAATGGTGGAATGTGGAGGAAACTAGGGGAACTATTAATAGACCGACTAGCTTGTTAGTCTCCGAACGTTATGGAACGTCTACATGTAACCCACGAGAGTCTTTCCTAAGAAGTCTCCATACGGTGACGCGAAGACCGAAAAAGTGCAATGAAAGCAAATCAAATTGGGAATTGAATTATGTGAAAGAGTATCAGAGAGAACAGAGCAGGGGTCTGCACATGAAGAAGTGGGCCTGTAGTAAGTGTACCCTAGAAAATTCGGGTATCCGGACTCATTGTGAAGCGTGTCTTTCACCCAGGATATCCCCGTTGTCCAGAATTTCTAATACACGAGGCCTTAGTGTGACAACCTTGGGAAGACATGAGACCTTCAGCGGTAGGGATGGAGCCACATCATTACCCTCGTCTGGAGGTATCATGATTACGGTACCAGATTGGCCACAAACTGCCACTAATTTGGGAGATTCCTTCCAAAGGTCAATCAGTGCCCAAAATTCGCCGGAAACTCGACCTACCTACCGTAGATCGTTTTCGGAACAGACTAGTGAAAATCGACCAGTTGGTAAAGTCATATCGAGTAGACGAAGCTTGAATGATTATCAGAAATCTTTAGCTGGTTACTGTGGAACTTTAACTAAGCCAGAAGAAAGAGAAAGAGTCGGTGACAAAAAGGAAGAGAACGTAGAATTGAATGACAAAGAATGTAGTTGGGATACGAATGCCGAAGGTGTTATATATGCCTTACCTAACAAAGGCAAATATAAAGACTTAAATCTCCAGCTCCAAGTTAACAATAATGGAACTAGATATTCCTATGTTTCGGTCCAAGATACTAAGACCGTGATGAGTAATTCACAGAACGAGGTGGTCTATTCCAATGACATGGGTGATGGAGACTATGCAAGGATAGACGAACTTTTGGGTGCGGAGAATTGTATCTCTCCAGTCAGTGAGAGTAACATAAGGACGTCTCATATTGGGAAAGAGTCTGGTAAAGTGTTTAATATGTTGCCAAGTGTTGGCAAAATGTCACATTATCCGCGGGAACCGTCTAAAGTGCCTTCAATTCAATTGTCGTAAGTATGCATTTTTTTACTTATACATGTTAGGGAAAAGTTTAGTCAAGTCATCGTTTTTGTAAAATAAACATAGTTTTGATTTGTTTTTCTGTCATTATAAGTAATAATAATTAAAATTGATAATTTCAATAATCATAGAGCTAGAGGCATTATGTTTTGGAGTAATAAAAATATTAATATTTCAATCTAGTATAGCATTAGTAGGATAAACTAGGCAACGTTTTTGGGGGTAGATATTTGTTCCATTTTTACACAAAAATCCCTGGGACTGATATAAATAAAACTTTAGGGTAATATAGATTTAACATCAGAAGTACAAATGAGCGTTACTTTTAAGTAGGTGTTAGCTGCATTTGGTTTGTTAGTATACAATAAGTGTATGACCCACAGTCGTGAGGGCGCCGCACGCATGTGGCAGTGCGGCGAGTGCTGGTTCGCGTACAACGCGTGGGGCGCGCGCTGCGACGTGTGCCGGAGCGCGCGCCCGCCGCACGCCGTCACACTGGCGCCGCCGCCCGACCGGGAGCCCCGCACCAGGTACAGCTTCATACAGCCTTTGTGACTGAGAGTGCAAGTAGTGACACCTGGCCCCGTCTTAGAGAGCATCTGGTGGGCAATGTGGTAGACTTTGATTCGGAAATAAAGTCTGAATCAAAGGTAGAAGGTAGATAAAGAGGTAGGCGTTCTCCACTTTCCGCCAATTTATCAATTTTTCAAGGCATTGTGTGTTAAATGGTGGGACTCCACGCCGGATTTTTGCCTTGGTGCCAATAGTGCTGTGTGCTGGATGCAGCTAATATTAGTAGATATAGGCCCAACTTGACATTTTTTTCGAAATATTTTAAATATTCAAATAAAAAACAATTAAGATATAGAAGCATATCCTCTATCTAAATTTACAGGAACAATTCATCATCAGAAGCTAGTGGCCCCAAGCCAGAAACGAACCGAAATGAATCTGCCAAGAAGTTGACAGTGCCCATTGCGTCCTTAGACCACGATTTAAATAGTGATGAGCTTTTGTTTGCAGTTGGTGAGTAAATATAATAAAACTAAATATTATATTCCAACTGTGCTTATGTACACAATATAATATTTAAGATGTACGTCTTCGACAACACTTTGTTTAAATTTATATTTCAGATCGTAAGCGTTAAATTATGCTGGTCCTATAATGTTGATATGTATTTTTGTTTTTTAAATAAATATTTTTCTTTTCTAAATGTTGAATAACATCCTATATCTTATAAAACAAAGTCGCTTTTCGTGTCTGTGCCGTTGACACATCAGCTATGTTTCACTTATCCCTTACTCTCAGCAAATAAATTAGTATATAAGTTACGTTGGCCATTTAATGTAGATCAAAACTGTCTTTTACCGTTTTTCATTTTAATAAGTATTTTAGAAGTTGTTACAATATCAAAAAATCCTTGCTGCGAAACGGCTCGCCACTCGCCATTCGTCCCTCCGCCCCCCGCGACGTTTTGCGTCCGCCGCGCCCGCCTGCCTTACACGCATCGGTGGTTCAGTGGTAAAATGCTCGGCTGCCACGCGGCCGGCCCGGGTTCGATTCCCGGCCGATGCATTCTATTTAATTTTCCTCACAGGCAGCCACGTAGTGCTTGCTTTTCATCAGGGACAGAGTACCCTCTTCCCTACCCAACCGGTGTCGCTGTAAAAGCCAATAGGGCTAACAGCATTAACCGTCAGAGAACCAAGGCCCTGATGTCGTTCGGAGCTACTACTGGCAAAGTAAATTTAGAAGTGATTGCACGTACTTTGGAGTTATCCAATAATTATAATGTATTTCCACGCGACATAGTTGGTTACATCTTTCGTTTAAGTATTTTTGGGTAAGAGAATAGTAGGTAGTCTGTTGTTTATAATTTCTTTCGTTTAAGTTTTCTGTTGTTTGTGTTATTTATTTGTGTTTATTTTAAAACAATTGGAAAATCCTTATTGGAACTACGAAAATGCGGGTTGCATTAGGGTTTAATTAATTTTCACATTATCTTAAGTGCTTTGCAAACATACATTATATGAATAATTTAGTAGTTAAAGCGGGCGAAGCCGCGAGGGGGTCGCTAGTTTAAAAATATATAAATTGACGATTTTCGTTTCAGATTCGTCCCCGCAGCCGGACAGGCAGGCAGAAGGCTCATGGACGTGCGCGCGCTGCACGCTGTTGAACGAGGCGGGCGTAGGCGCGTGCGCGGCGTGCGCGGGCTCGCGGCCCACGCCTCATACTTATTGGTGACTATATTGTACTTCTAACACGTAGCGGGACTTAAACCCGCTCTTCTGAACTTCTTTGAGCGTCCAAGCGCTATGTCCACCTAAGCTCTCATCAAGCTACGTCGAAATTATTATACCCGTTTGCAACTTATGCCAACAATATACTTAAATAAGTTTCTACAATTTTTATAAGTTTTCAATAAGGTTATTTCTCTTTGTAAAGCGTGAAAACCTTAGAAATAAAGTGCCCTAACTTTAACGAAACTATAGTAAAGTATGTATATGCGAGTATATCTGTATAGCATACTGTACCCTCAAAACTAAATTAAGCTAACTTAGAGATCCATGCCGTATTTGTATTCGTAACTATAGTATATTATGCAAATATTACTAATAAAAAATCCGTAATAATTCAAAATAAACTTTTTTACTGTTAACTTAGCTTCACGCTTTATCCCTAGTGGGGTAAACAAAGGGAACGGAGCGCCAAATACTACGGTTTTTTATACTGTTAAATTCCAAAAAAATAAAAAAGTTTTTAAATTGAATATATTTTTTTAGTTTCACTCTGTATCTCGTATCAAGGTAAGCAGAGGAAACCTGGAAACCTGTTAAGACACTCAGTTCCCATTAATACACTTGCATTCTCCATTTTACGCCGAATTCTTGAGGCATTGCGTGTTGAGTGGTGAAATTCAACGCTTTGCCTCGTAACCAGAGCGAGGAACTGAAAATATTAAATATGTCATTCCTCTGAGGAGGAATCGAACTCACAACCGTCGGTTTTACAGTCTCACGCTTCTGCCCTGCGCCACGACGCCCTCATAAATTTTACATATACGTTTGAAGGCGTTCCTAGCAGTCTTTACATATTTACATTACATAAGACTATTAATTAGTATCTGAAGAAGAATTTTAACAATATTTAGTTAGAAAATTGGACAGAAAGTGAGGAACGAAGTGACCTTACACTAGGTTCCGTCCGTCTACCCCGCAATATGCAGGATGCAGCGTTAAACTGAAAAAAAATTCTAGCATGATGCTTGTTGTTTTAATATTTAAAATTAAAATATTCGCAAGGACTATATTGTAAATATCTTAACACACGTCGCGCACTTTCTCGCTCTCTTTGGTAAGAAGATAAGCGCTGTGCTGAGTTTCGTCACTCAATAAGCAATGTCCCTGAAATTTGACAGTGTATGGGAAAAGTGACGAGTGAGCACTTTCTTCCCTGTTATATGCGTGAAACCGCGTAAAGTTATAAAACTATATTTTTTCCTTTCAGGTCATGCAGTTCCTGTACACTACGGAATCCATTATCAGCAAACCTATGTCTCGCGTGTAAAACCCCGCCGGTACCCAAACACGGAGTGCCGGGGTCCTCTACTGATACTAATGTGGGGGCTGGTAAGTTCGTTTCTGTTTTTTTTTTTAATAAAAGTATTTACATTTCCTTCAAAATTTACAAGTGTTATATTACATACACACTATATTTTTTCCTTCCAAGTTTGGGCATGAGTTTTAGTTTTGGTTCTGTGGTTTGTGATGTTGCGACGTTCGCCACGAAAATTACTTTATGTTACAAAAAATTGAGTGGTACAAGGAAAACAGAGTGTTCTAATATTAGGTTCTCTCTGCCTACCCTGCTTTGGGGGAAAAAGTGTGAATTTGGTTGTATTTTTACTGTTATATAGCTGACACAGATTTTTATATTCCGTTCAGAAGTGATAAATTTCCAATCAAAATAATATATCAGATATGTTTATAGCAGGTCGAAGCCCTTCGCGTCACACGCCAGCGCCGCGGCGGGCTTCGCGTCACAAAACCCCGCCGCCTGAACATAAGTAAATATCTATAATATACTACATTTTACCTGCGGCGTCGTCCCTGTAGTCAAATGGAACCAATGTTTGAAGTATTATTATTAAATTTAAAAATTAGCACACTCAACTAAACTCTTTAATTTTTCGGTATTGGATATTTATGTATATATGAATCCAAAATTAACTCATATTTAAGCTTTTATAAATATTGATTTTGTCTACAAAACGCCATCAAAATTAGATTAGCTGTTGTTATTATTATATAACACTTTGTTTTTTTTATGACAGAACAGATTAAAAAAACAATAAACCCAACAGATCAGAAACAACCGAGTGGTCATGCTCCGAGTGTACGTACGTGAACGCTGGTTCGGTGCTCGCGTGCGACATGTGCGCCTCACCACGTGCTCGATTGTTACCCGCTGCGCCCGCACCGCCACGCCTTGATGATGATGACTCACGTTAGTATTGTTTTTTAGGTTAATTGTGCCCTCATGGTGTTTTTTGTGTCTCATTGAGAGACCAATATGCCTCATAAATTTTAACGTTAAGTCGCAACTTCCTCAGCTTTAATGTATGTATCATGTAAATAATAATATTTAATAATATTTTTCCCCTTCAGCGGACGAATCGGACGGAGAAAGACAAGAGAGCACACCGATGGAAATACTCAGGCTGAGAGAGGAGAGTCACGCGTGGACGCAATGGCAGGAGGTGCTGGCACAGTGTGCTGCGGTGAGATATACAAACACGCACAAGAACACATACAAGTCTATATTATTGTAGAACGCGATCCAAAGACGGCTTCACAATTTATAGGATTTAAATTTATTGTTATATTATTCTGATCTGTAAGATATAATACTGTAAAGTCCATCCAAATCCGCGTAGTTTTTGCGTGAAAGTGGTAAAACAACAGATTTCGTTAGAAACTTTATACATTTATGATATTAGTAGGATGCTATAGTTGTAATTTTTTTTACAGTATGAATGTTAGCTAGTAGTAGTAGCAGTAACTTATATACCAGATAATCAGGAGGAACCTAGTTTTAAGATGCTTGTTTGCTGCCCTCGCAACGCCTATTTTCTAGGCTTTGTCTGTTGGCTGGCTTTTTCTTCAACAGACAGACTACCATATATCATCCTTCCATCAAATAATGCCTCTTTCTTATCAAGCTATGTCGATTTTTTTATCTCCGCGCTTATAAGTTAGTTCTGATAAAAATATATTGCTTAGCAGTTAGAGTGTTAGGATAGTTCCCAAGATGCGAGAATTCGAGTCCCAACTGTTTTAAAATTGTTATACATTTTCTAAAAATGTTGTAACGAGGACGCGAATTTGAATTGAAAAAAGCGGTCCGTAGAGTGTTAACGTTTGGTTCCTTCTACCTACACTGCTATATGCGGGATACACCATGAACCTGAAAAAAATATTGTTTCTATAGTATCAAATAACATTATATTTAATTTAGATTTTAACACGTTTATTTCCCAACAGACAGGCGACATGTACATAGACGAGTCGTTCCCCGCGTCCCCGCGCTCCCTGTACTACAGTGCGGGGACGGCGGGGGGCGGCGCGGGGGGAGCGGGGGGCGATGCAGGAGCGGGCGCGGCGGCGCGCTGGCTCCGGCCCCACCATATACACGTGGACGCCGACCCCAGGCTGCCGTGGGTGGTGTTCCGGGACCCGCGGCCCTCGGATATATCGCAAGGTATTGGGGCTGATTAAGTTCCGATCCCTACTTACTTTTACTACGGATATTAATATGTCAGTTGTAGATGTGATATGTAGATTTTCTTATATTTCATTATTTTTTCCTGAATGCACATTGTGTAAAAAATCAGAAAGCAATGGCTCATTACTAAGCCATTGCTTACATTCCATCATCCAACTTCTACTGAGGGAACCGAGTAGACAACACTCCTCACACTCGCAAATGTCTAATGTGTTTTCCAAGTATATTATACTAAATTTATGAAGAAGGCTGACGGAGTGTCTTAACACGAGGTTCCCTCTGCGTACCCTGCTTTGTGCAGGATACAGCGTGAAGCTGATAATACTAATCTTAGTAGAAAAAAATGCTTAAACTTAGTTAGTTTCAGTCTAGGGAAAACATCTATCTTAGAGATAGAGAGACACACAGAGATCACATTTACCTCCCTTTCCAGGTGTTCTAGGCAATTGCTGGCTGCTATCAGCACTAGCAGTACTAGCAGAACGATCAGCCCTCGTACGTAGTGTAGTGGTGAGGGCAGAACCATCCCGTGGGGCATATCAGTTAAGACTGTGTAAAGATGGACGTTGGTTGACTGTCACTTTGGATGATTTACTGCCCTGTAATAGGAAGGGGCATTTGGTTTATTCGCAGGTTGGTTTTATTTTTGTAGTGTTGAATGGTATAGGTAGAAAGAATAAATCAGTATTTTTCTCATTTCCAGGCTAAAAGAAAACAGTTATGGGTACCGTTAATAGAGAAGGCGGTAGCCAAGCTTCATGGATGTTATGAAGCTCTAGTGTCTGGGAGAGCAATTGAAGGTATTTTTTAGTATATCATTTTATCTAGAAGAAGTGTTATCACAGATGATGGTGGTTGTAAAGGAATGTTAGGATTAGATATGTTATATTTTTCAACAACGATCAAAAATTTACCTCAGTCTCAAGGCTCTTTTGTATAAATATTCATGTTTCTTTCTATATGTAAATATAGATTTGCGGATATCATATCCTGTACTGGATTAAACATGTTTCTTTTGACAATAATTCTAAGCTTTCTATCTTTAAATAAATATATATAAATAAATATATATATATATATATATTTGCCCTTTATTGCTTTTGTCATTCACATTTAGTGTTACTATTTATTCCCAAATATTGCCAATATCTTATGATTTTGGTACTTATTAGGTGACGATATACTTAATGGTTCTAAATGGCTGAAAAAAGAACAAAGTGCTTCAACAACAAGAGAGGGCCCAAAACTAAAGAAACAATAATTTCACTCCCCAGGTCTCTGCACACTAACAGGAGCACCCTGTGAATCGGTGTCTCTCCAAGCGGGCGGAGCTGGTGGCGGTGGGGGTGGTGCTCCTCTGGAACAGCTTGATAGAGACCTAGTGTGGGCCCAACTCCTGTCTTCGAGGCAGGCCTGCTTCCTAATGGGTGCCAGCTGTGGTGGTGGGAACATGAAGGTAGCTTGTAGTTTTATTGGGTAGTAGTACTGAATTTTGGAATATAAATATAATTACAACATTGTAATACATTCACTGCATTACATTCATTGCTTAAATATCTTTGGCGAACCTACGTTTATTTTATGTTATATTTGTACTAATCTGTGGTAAACGGTGTTGGTGTTATACTTATATATTTTGTCACGCTGTTTTTTTTATTTACATGTAAGGACACGGTTTACCCATAATAAATTGGTCAGTCACTGTATTATTGTGACTTTATATAACTTTTTTATATATTTTATACGTATAGATATATATTGTATTATAGTAGTGGCGCAAATAGTTCTAATGTTATGCTCTAAACAAAAACATTCCAAAAATATCATAGAGCTCCCAAGTACAAAAGTCACAAATTTAATTGTGTATAAATAAAACTAATGCACTTATTTATCAACCAGGTCGACGAAGAAGAATATCAGCGCCTTGGCCTTCGCCCCCGACACGCCTATTCAGTCCTTGACGTGGTGGAAGTATCAGGATGTGGGAGTCCATTAAGGCTCCTACGTCTCCGTAACCCCTGGGGCCATTACACGTGGAGGGGGGCCTTCGCTGCCGGCTGCCCTCGATGGACCGAAGCTTTAAGACGTGCTTTACCTGCAGCCTCCACTGGGGAACGAGACCAGGGTGTCTTTTGGATCAGCTTTGATGATGTACTCAAGTAAGTTGTTTTTTAATAAAGTATACTATATGTGGTACTGTATGTGGTGGTTCTTAAAAATTTGCAAACCCAAGGGCTATTTTACCTAAAGCCGAAGCCCGTGGAGGAAGTGCTCTACCGGCAGCCTCCACTGGGGACTGGGATCAGGGTGTCTTTTGAATAGCCTTGATGATTTACTCAAGTTAGAAATCTAGATGTACAGTACGGTCGACGTTAGCAAGTAATCCTAAAATCAAATCTACTGCATACTTCAGGGCGACCACGACTCGTCAATCGTACTGTAGTGGATGTTAGGGTATAAAAGGAATCCTTGGGTTAATATAAGGTAAAAAAGTTGTTGATTATAGTAAATTCTTGTTAGATGATTATTATAATTATTTTTAATTAGTACATACACTTAGGTTCATAGAACTAAATGCTTGATGATTCTTCTAACTCTTTCTCTACTACTTCTGAAGGATTGAGCAGTATTGACAGCTTTCTTAGTATCCCGTCACTTAGTGAAACTTTAGATTCAAACTTCTCGTACGAGTCGAAAACTTTTAATATCATTCATTTGAACGCACAGAGTATTCCTGCACACTTCCCTGATTCCTTAGCCATTTTTAATAACAAAACTATACACGCAATTTTAATATCAGAGACATGGTTATAATCGTGTTTATCTTCGGCTTCTTATTCTCTCCCGAGGTATCATCTGATCCGTGACGATCGTAAAGGCCGAGTTGGGGGTGGCATTGCCATCTATTTACGCCCGCATATTCCTTTTAACTTAGTAGACACATCCGAACATTAGCCTAACTCGGGCCCAGAACATCTCTTCATTGAGGTGTTTTTTACACACACTAAATTACTCCTGGGGGTCTACTATAACCCTTGCCTTGCGATTGATTATTTCTCATCATTTGAAACCCTATTAGAAGAGTACAAGCCGTTATATGACCATTCTATTATTATGGGAGACTTTAATACTTGTATTTTAAAAAACAATCACCGTTCTTTCCGCTTAAAATCCTTAGTTAACAGTGCCAATTTGCATATTCTTCCCCTATCTGCTACTCACAATTTCCCTAATTGCGTTCCCTCATTGCTTGATTTAGTTATGGTTTCTTCTGTTGACCACGTTGAAAAACATGGTCAATATCCAGCTTTGACATTCTCTTATCACGATCTCATTTACTTAGCGTATAAAATTAAACCCCCAAAAGCTAAATCAAGAATCCTTCTGCAGCGTAGTTTTGGTGGTATAGATTTTAATTGCTTATGTGAAGATGCAGTTGCTATTGACTGGTCCAACGTTCGGCTGCGTTCAACTCCCTCGTCATAAAACTGTACGATCAGCATGCTCCTATCTGTCCTGTGCGAATGAAACATCTTCCTGCTCCCTGGTTAACAGACGACATTAAAAAACTGCAACATAAAAAAACGAAAATAACCACAAGAAAGCACGTAATCGTTGCAATACGATGTGGAGAGATAATCAACGACGCCACATACACAAATCTGTGATTGAAGAAAAATATTCTTACAGAGTATGGAACTTTCCTAAATCCATAGGAGTAGGTAAAGTGCAACAACACATTAATCCTCATAACATCAATTTCAATGAACTTAATAAGTACTTCTCATCTTCTAGTGTTATTGATGACAATTCGGAATGAAATACAATCAACAATCTCAATGCTTTATCCTCTCCTAGGCATCAAGTTTTTTCTTTACTCAATTTGCAGATAGTGATGTTAAGAAGACCATTCTAGCCATTAATTCTGATTCAGTGAGTGCTGACTGCATTAGCCGTAAAATGATCATTCCCATCCTCGACATCATTTGCCCTATAATTACTTCTATATTTAATTATTCCATTATGTCCAATCAATTTCCTTCTGCCTGGAAAGACGCTCAAATCGTCCCAATACCCAAAAAAATAATCCTATTGATTACTCTGATTTTCCTCCAATCTCAATCCTTCCTTTTCTGTTCAAAGCCCTTTTTTTCGCCACAGCGAGGAGACGTCTCTACGCAGAGCCAAAGTGTCAAGCCTTTCACAGCTTACTGGGTCCTTAATGATTCGAACAGCTCTACGTTGTATGCGATCAAATGGGTCAAGCTGATACTGGGGTGCACCAGCCCAGAGATGAGAACAGTACTCCATGTGTGGCCGAACCTGGGCCCTATATAGGGCCAATCGGTGTTTTGGCGTGAAGTACCGTCTCGCTCTATTGATGACCCCCAGTTTCTTCGAGGCCAACTTGGCCTTGCTTTCCAGATGATCGCGATACTGGCAGTCATTCGAAACATTAAGGCCCAATATGCTGATACTGGGCGCGGCTGAAAGGGGAGTGTTCTGAAAGACTGGCGATACGATAAATGGGGTTTTTTTAGTGGTTAACGCGCAAACCTGTGTCTTTAGGGGGTTAAATTGGACCAGGTTCTTTTCACCCCATGAAGAGACATTCTCGAGGGATGCCTCAACAGAAGACACAAGTTTATTTCGGCTCTGTTCAGCGTTTTCCCGAGAAAGACTTGCGCGGCCGGAGTAAACAGCGTCCACCGTGCTGTCATCTGCATAGCAATGAATGCTAGAATCTTCCAGCATGTCATTGATATGCAGAAGAAACAGCGTGGGGGACAGCACGCAGCCTTGGGGAACGCCTGCGTTCACGGGCATATGATTGGAGCAAAAACCGTCGACGGCGACCTTGATGCTGCGCCCAGTGAGAAAGCTGGCGATCCACCTGCATAAGTTCTCGGGAAGCCCATAGGATGGAAGTTTAGCAAGGAGCGCCCCATGCCACACTCGATCAAAGGCCTTCGCCATGTCCAAACTAACTGCCAGGCCCTCTCCCTTGCTTTCGATAGCCGCAGCCCAACAGTGGGTTAGGTAAACCAGAAGATCACCGGATGAGCGACCATGGCGGAAGCCATATTGGCGGTCGTTAATCAATCGGTGATCCTCTAGATAAACCAAGAGCTGGCTATTGATGATGCTCTCCATGACTTTTGAGAGCAGGGAGGTGATGGCAATAGGCCTGTAGTTAGATGGATCGGAACCATCGCCCTTTTTAGGGATCGGGTGGATAAGAGCGCTCTTCCATGAATCTGGGACTACGCCGACTGAGTAAGAGTGCCGAAACAAACGCGTTAGCACCGGTGTCAGCTCAGGAGCACAAGAACGAAGCACTAAGGGGGAAATGCCATCTGGCCCGCTCGACTTGTGGATGTCCAAAGAGGACAGAGCTCGCCTTACAGCTTTTTGGGTGAACTTAACCTCAGGCATTGAGCTCTGGCACCGCGGGATGGTCGGCGGCGTTGATCCTTGGTCATCCAAAGTCGAGTTCGAGGCAAAGAGAGCGCCCAGGAGATCGGCTTTCTCTTTCGCCGTGTGGACCAAGATGTCATTCCCCTTGCGTAAAGGCGGAAGCGAAGGCTGGCTGAAGTTGCCGAGTGCCGCCTTTGAGAGCGCCCAAAACTGGTGAGTTCCGGACGGGTAGCCTTGAGCGTCTTGTTCAATCTCAACTCACACAGTTCCTCTATTGTCATAACCTTCTGAATCCTTTGCAATCTGGTTTCCGTCCCGGTCATAGTACGACAACTGCGTTAGTAAAAGTAACCGATGATATTCGAAAAGGCATGGACACACAGCAGGTTACACTCTTCGTCTTGCTTGACTTCAGTAATGCCTTTGGTTCTGTAGATTTTGATATCATGCGCTCTAAGGTCACTTAACATATCTCCTAATGCAATTGACTGGTTTCGTAGTTACTTGTTCGGGCGTCGGCAACACATACGAATTCAGGATTCACACTCTGACTGGTGTCCTGTAGTATCCGGTGTTCCGCAGGGTGGCGTGTTATCTCCTTTGTTATTTTCTGTATTTATTAATACTATTTCTGAGTACGTTTCTTCTCTGTACCATTTGTATGCAGATGATCTTCAAATCTACCATCAAGCCAAACTGCCGGATTTACCCTTTGCTATAAAATCAGTAAATGAAAGCTTGGACAACATATGCGCTTGGAGTAAGTCATTGGGCTTGCGACTGAATCCGATAAAAACGCAGCTTATTATAGTTGGTAGTAGAAAAATTATATCCAAAATTAACTTATTTCATTTGCCACCTGTATTTCTTGACGGTGTCAAGTACCTTACAGTAAATCTGTGAAAGATCTGGGCATCATCTTGGATCAAAACATGTCTTGGAACTCACAGCTATGTGAGGTGAGCAGAAAGATGTTTGCGTCACTAGGAACTCTTAAACGGTTACGCAATTTTCTCCTTATACCTACCAAGATTGCGTTAGCAAGTACTCTCCTCTTACCGATTCTCGATTATGCTGATCTTTGTTATCTTGATCTAAGAGAGGAGCAATTAAATAAGCTTGAGCGTCTTCAAAATGTGTGTATACGANTCTTTTATTTGTATTCTTCTATTTCTTTTTTGGGTGTACAATAAAGGGTTTTAATATTATTATTATTATTTAAAGAAATTTAATATTTCTCCCATTTCTGGGGATTCTCTTCCTAATGCGGACTTTTGTTAAACATTAGGAAACTTCATATGACATAGTTATTGGTATGCTAAAAATTTTCTAACAATACGGCACGTGTTCAGAATTACTGCTTTTTGTAATTGAATGTAAAGTAGAGGATGAAGGTCAAGTTGCTTAAGGCAAGAGAGTAATGTGATTGGTATGACACCTGTAGATGAAAGTATGATTGGGAGAGTTTTAATTGTGTTCACTTGCCATTGTGTTCACGTACATTTCAGCTCTATGGATAAGTCTGTGTATTTTGTTATTTTTTCTGTAAACGTAGATGAAAGGTTATGAGTGTTTGGTACTGCAATGTCTATGAGGTAAACTGTTTTGAGTTTTTTAATATGTAATGTTATATCCGGATGATTATGATGTACTGTTCGATCTGTAATTATTGTTCTATTCCAATAGAGTTTATATTCGGCTGTATCTATTACTGATTCTGGTTTATATTTATAACTAGCAGTTGCCCGCGACTTCGTCCGCGTGAATATGAAGTAATGCATTACTGTTATATTATTCAACACAAACTATTTTTACATTTCAGTCAATAGAAAATAAAATGAGAAACTTTTTTAAAATAAAATTTAATTGTTATTTTTACAAAACCTCTTTATACACCACATTTTTGGTTTTATTCTCAGGCTGTAGTATAAATAAATCATCAGGAGAACTTACTCTAGAACAGGCTACATGTAACTGACCGGTAGAGAAATAATCATTTCTTAAATCTATGCCGGCTACTTTTAAAGATTGTCCCTGCGCCTTATTAATAGTCATGGCATAGCACAATTTAACTGGAAATTGTAGGCGTTTAAATCGGATTTGGTAATCGGATGGTATTAAAGGAATCCTAGGTATAAAAACGATTTCTCCCTGATTCACACCAGTAAAAATGCATGCTTCAATAACGTGCTTATGTTAATTCTTAATTTGAAGTCTAGTACCGTTGACCAGTTTAGGTGGATTTAGATTCCGTAGCAGAATTATCGGTGCACCTATTTTCAGATATAAAATATGAGGAGGAATTCCAGATGGCTCTAAAGAATGGAGGAATTCTACAGGACAATGTACAGCATCATCAACTTCTAGTATACAATCCACCGATTCATATTTTACTTCAACACCGGGCAACTTCGCTAATAAATATGTGTTAATGCTATTTGCTGTATCATTCTTGGGCGTTAGGATTGCTCTTTCTTTCAGCAATGCACTGTAACTATTACATGCATGTTGATTAATATAGAGGTATATTTTTTTAGTTAAGTTATTTAAATCTTTTACAACGGTACCAAGGTTGTTAGGTATATGTATTTTACCTTCCTCTTCCGAAATCTTACCATCTCCTATATCAAGTAATTATTTTGAAAATTCTTCTGTGTTTGAATTCGGTCGTAAATGCACGCGCATATTGATTCTCAAAGTAATTGTTTTAACTTTAGGCCATAAAATTGAAGATTTTAAGCACGCTTGAACTTCATCTGCACGTGTCCCGCGTGGAATGATAGGCAAAGTTTGTCTAAAGTCTCCGGCTAATAACACTGTAATTCCACCCATTAGTCTATTACAATTATTTATATCTTGAAGTGTTCTATCTAGGGTCTCTACAGCTTTTTTATGGGCCATAGTAGACTCATCCCAAACTATAAATTTTGTTTTTCGTAGCACTTCTGCCAAGTCACTTTGTTTTGGTATGTTGCACATAGTAATTTCGCAATAATTAAAATTTAAAGGCAACTTAAACGTAGAGTGCGCTGTTTTACCTCCGTCAATCAAAGTAGCGGCGATACCTGAAGAAACAACTGCAATGGCAATATTATGGCCACCTCTTACTGTTGCTAATAATACATTTATTAAAAACGTCTTCCCAGTACCACCTGGGGCGTCAATGAAAAATGAATCACCGTTACCTGAAATAATACTTTTCATTATCTGATCGTACGCTTTTTTCTGTTCTAGGTTTAATTTTGGCACATTATCAGCAACTGACTTGTTAAGTGCCTTGATATTATACGACATTTCCATGAGATACTGTCGATTACACATCAATGAGACATGATCTCGCGTAGGGGATGGCATTCCAAAATGCGAGAGAACTTTTCCCGACAAAGATATAACAATATCCTCAATATTAATCAGACATTGGTTGTAAATAATTCTTTCTTGGATCAATGACATACTATCGAATTCTTTTTCAAATTGCCTTTTAATATCTTCACACAGGTTTTCGCGATAATTATTCCACAGATTTTTGGGATCTGCAAATTGGCAGAAAACTATCATGACAGCAAAAAGTTCTCGAAGCTTATGAGAAGAGTGACTTAATGAAGCTTATTCCAAAGTTCGAATTCAATGTCCATCATCCTCTAACAAACCAAGTGCATTGCATGCCGCTTGAAATGTTGGATGTATTACTCCAGATATAGTTTTAAGAGCAGCAAATGATGTAGGGCCACGAATCTCGTGTAAAAGAAGACGCAAGTAATAGCACTCAGGATTACTAAGTGGATGTACAGTATAGACTCGACCTAATACCTTGTCCTTTTTTACGCCTGCAAAACCAGGCACAGATTCCCCTTGCTTCCTCTTTTGAAATTTATTACTTTTCCAGAATTTCGATTAAATTTAAATTAAATTACGAATTTCTATTAAAAGCTCCACAAGGGCCATGAATCATTGTAGTCGTAATGATTTCATAAAGGACTGGATCCACTTTGGGGTCAGGTATCTCTGCGCAAATAACATTGTCGATGGACTCAGACCTGATCTTTTCATCAAGCCATAAAAGAATATGTATGTGAGGGAGACCTTTCTTCTGCCATTCCACTGAATACATATAGCACTTAGTTTTACCGAATATACCACCTTTTGTTAGAAGTTTCACCATATGTCTTACTTTGATGTGAAAAATCCTCGCTACCAGATTATGTCTGTCATGAGACTTTTGTCCTTGTATTAAGTACTCCACAATTTCTGGCCACTTCGGATTACATGTAAATGTAATAAACAGATCTGGCCGTCCATAGTGGCGCACGTACGTCAGAGCATCTTGTGTACGCTCGTGCATGTAGCGAGGCCCGCCCGTGAAAGAAGATGGTAGGACTACTGCTTTACCTACATTACAAAGTTGGGCATCTGTTCTCGCCAGAGCGTCTTTTAAATGGACATATTCTTCACTTCTTAGTTTTTTTTGGTTATTGCGAATATAATTAAGTCGCTCCGTTTCGATTTTTGCATACATATCAACCAGAAATTGATTTAAAAGATTACGAAATAGCAATAAGTAACACTCCTCACCATTACGCTCCATTAATCTGTAACTGTAAAAATCAGCAGCTGACACTGTTTTTCTAAGAGGCTCTTTCGTTATTGGATTGTGTTGAGGTATATTAATCTGATAACCATCTTCTCCACGACAGAATATGAGAGGATATTGAAAAGCATCTTAAGCCCGGTGTGTTTCACTCACACGCAACAACCTGCTATCTCTGCTGTGAAGAATAATATCCCTCTTATCGATTTCTTGACCGACTATGACAATTGCAACTTCTTTGGACGTGGGTACATTAAAACGACCTGCATGCTCTCCAACAGGTTTTTTATTGGCACTAATAACTACTTTGAACTCTTCCTGCCCTAAAGGTAACGATTCAATAGCAGCTTTAAAATCTCTTACATAGTTATTATGTTGGTGCAGCATTTTTTGTAAATTAGTTATTAATTCAGGCTTAGCACCAGTGAAAATTGCACAGCGGTGGTCTCTTTCAATGTTGTCGTCACCGACAAAATATATTTGCAGAAAAGAAGATTTTTGTTGAAGATTAGCCTTAACACTACCGATTTATTGCATAATTTCGTACAGCTGCTCTATTTACCTCGGGATGATCATTAGCATATTTTATTGCAGCAGCTCTTATTTGTTTTCTAAGAATATTGTCTGTGAATCTCTTTCTGCGTTTTTGACTACTATAAATATTCGTACTTACGCTTGGTGGTTTAGAAGTACTTGTACTTGCATTAAGTTGCGACCTAGTCATAGAAAAAGACATATTGCAGTAAGTTTTTTTCGAAGTAGAGCTATTGATCATATTCGACGACAAATTTAAATCATAATGTAGTGATTCGAGAACAGATTGCGGAAGCTGAGCTGTACTGGGGCTTTGAATAGTCTTACTCGCTATTGTATCAATATTCAGTAAATTAGTTGATTCAACAGGAATCAATACGTCAAAATGTCCTTCGTTAAAATGTCCGTCAAAACGCATTCTTTTTATCCCTTGTATTGACTCTCCAAATATTGCAATAAGTCTGCCACCTTGAAACAGTTGGAATTCATATGGAATTATTTCTCCAGCTACTTTTAGTTCGCAGGTTGTGCCATAAGTATGCAACTTACCCATATCGGCTAGATAAAGGCGTTTCGTACCGTAAGAGGTGCCGGATCGGTGTATTGTAAAACATTTGAATCTTTGCCAATCGTTAATTATGTGGCTTACTATATTGGCTCGAATTTGTGCTGCCATTGAAATATTGCCATAAATCAAATAAGACAGGGATGAAAATAAACACGCCCCATCGCCAGGTATTTCTATCACTCTACATTGAATTGGTAATCCTTCGACGTTGACTATTATAATTTCACCCTCCATTTTTCAAAAAAAATATACTAACAAATAATAATAGAATTAACTGAAATGTAACCTTAAAATAAATTTCAATGTATGATGACTTTTAATATTTAATAAGTGACAGAAAGTCTTATATCAGAGATGACACTCATTTTCTTTTCTAAATGTTATATATCTTCTTTTTTTTTATTATTATTATTATTTATATTATTATTATTATTACATTCTTAATATATAAAAAATCTCTTGCCAAACTCGTGAATTTGTAGGCAAGAAGCGCTCAACCTAGGCATATCTGGTGGAGTATTTTGTGCCTGACATCGAAAAATCAGGTCATAAATAAAAAAAATGTTATAGATTAAAAAGAGGACATTTTTCAATGAAAATAGAGTGGTAATAATAGAATAATAATGAGGCCGTCGTGGCGCAGCGGCAAGAGGGCGTGACTGTAAACCGACGGTTGTAGGTTCGATCCCCATTAGAGTAAATAAAATATTTATTTATGTTTATATTTCCATTTCTTGCACTGTTGTCGAGGCAAAGCGCGGCGTTGAGTTCTGCCACTAAACACGCAACGCCTCCAGAATTCCGCAGAAAGTGGGGAACGGAGTGTCTTAACACGAGGTTCCCTCTGCCTACGCTGCTGTGTGCGGGATACAGCGTGAAGCTGATTTTTTGATAATAGAATAATTGAAAATAAAGGCTTACAAAAATTTGGTCATTATTTTAACAGAAAGTGATTGTAAATGTGTAAGCAAATACGTATAAAATATATTGAATAGAATTTGGTTTTTAACATCTTTTTATGTAAATACTGTTCAATGTAGCTACTGTAAGATACTTTTGGCCCCAGAAAAACCGGTGCCTGCGAGACTCCGTAAGGCTTGGGGTAAATACAAAAATATATTAATAAAATAAATAATTCAAGTGATTTTGAAGACTACTTAGGAAAAGTTCGATAATGATTGTAATATTTATATTACACAATCTTAGGGGGCGAATTTAGAATATTAATTAGCATCTACGAATTAAAACGTGCACCCTATGCAAAATTTGTGATATCTAGCACTTGTAGTAATGAAATTTCATACAAACTATCAAATTCAAAATATATCAACTCGGAAAACCACCCCTTACGGGTTGAATATTGCAATTTCCCATCTCAGTGAGCACCTACACCCTGCAAATAACGCTCTTGCTAAATATGAGACTCCTAGGTCGTGTAGTAATGAAGTTTCATACAAACAATCAACCTCCAAAAACAACTCCTTAGGAGTTGAATATCACAAACATTCAACTTAGTGACCACCTACGTCCTATAAATAACGCCCATGTAAAATTTGAAACTCTTAGCACTTATAGTAACGAAGTTTCATACAAACTGTCAACCCTAAAAACAACCCTTTAGGGATGGAAAATTGCAAATTCCCGTCTCCGTGTGTACTTACGTCCTATAAGTGACGTCGATAGAAAATTTGAGACTCCTAGCACTTATAATAACGAAGTTTCATACAAACTATCAACCCTAAAAACAACCCTTTAAGTGTGGAATATTGGAAATTCCCGCCTCCGTGTGTACTTACGCCCTATAAGTGACGTCGATAGAAAAATTGAGACTCCTAGCACTTATATTAACGAAGTTTCATACAAACTATCAACCCTAAAAACAACCCTTTAAGTGTGGAATATTGGAAATTCCCGTCTCCGTGTGTACTTACGTCTTATAAGTGACGTTCATAGAAAACTACGACTCCTAACGCTTATAGTAACGAAGTTTTACGCAAACTACCAACCCTAAAAACAACTCTTAAGGGGTGGAATATTGGAAATTTCCGTTTCCGTGTATACTTACGTCCTAAAAAGTACCCCTGTGCAAAATTTGAGACTTCTAGCATTTGTAGTAACGAAGTTTCATACAAACTTTCAACCCCAAAAACAACCCCTTAGTAGTCGAATATTGCAAATTCCCGTCTTAGCGAGCACCTACGTCCTATAAGTAACTCCTCTGCAAAATTTGAGATTCCTAGCACTTGTAGTTTCTGAGATTTTGTGATGAGTGAGTGACCTTTCGATTTTATATATATAGATAAGGAACAGTTTCGATTGTTAGATAAAGTTTTTTGGCTAAATATTGATGAACAATGAATGCCACTTGGTCATGACGATGCTTGTTATCCGTCTGTGCAATAGATTTACAAGCACCTGTTATGTGCTATATTGTTTGACTGGCGCTGTCACAGTGTCTACATAGATCCATCTGGGTGTCATGAATAATATGCTTTTTGTAGTTACGCGTTTCTATTATTTGGTCCTGTATGGCTAACATAAATCCCTCCGTTTCCAGAAATAATTCGCCTTTCTTTAACCATGCGTACTATTCACACCCTCAAAGTGGTGATTTTTTCATTTTGTTGATATTGTTCATTTTATAGATTTAAAGGAGTATAATTACAGTCACATTTTACAACTGCTTTATGGAATACGGATATTTGTGCACGATTGTGAAAGAATTTTTTAAGTGATGTTATTTGTTTATTATGCAAGTTCTTAACGTCTATTAGACCTCTTCCTCCTTCATGTTTAGGTGCTGTTAATCTTTGAACGCAAGAACGTGGGTGATGTTTTCTAAATTTTGTCATTTGCGTATTGATTGTGCGTTGTAACTTTTGTAGCTCTGATTGGGACCAACGTATAATACCAAATGAATAGGTAAGTATTGGGACTACGAATGTGTTTATGGCTTTAATTGTGTTTCTAGAATTGAGCTTTGTATTCAGAATGGCAGTTAGTCTTTGTTTAAATTTTTGATTAATCTCTGTTTAAGTTTCTTTTTTATGTATTTGTCTAGTTAGTTGGTATCCTAAATATCTGTATCCGTTATCATTGTCTATTTCTTCAATTTCTTCTCCTATTCTTAACTCATATGTATTATTCTCTTTCTTTCCACGTCGTATTGATTGCATTTTGCATTTATCTATTCCTAATTCCATTTTAATATCTGTTGAAAACATTTCTGTAATATCTGCTAACTTTTTTATGTCTTGAAGGTTTGATGCATAAAGCTTTATATCGTCCATATAGATGAGGTGAGACAATGTGTACTGTGTATTAGTTTGTTTTGTGTTGTAGCCTTTACCACTCTTGTTAAGCGTATCTGACAACGGGTTTATTGACAGGCAAAACCAAAGAGGACTCAGAGAGTCACCTTGAAATATACCTCTACGTATAGGAATTGGTTCAGTTTCTACAGTATGACCATTATTGTTTACTTTTAATTTCGTAGTCCATTTTTGCATATTACATTTCAAAAATTCTATAATGATGAGACTTATTTTGTACAATTTTAATATATACAGAAGCCAAGAATGTGGAACGGAATCGAAGGCCTTTTTGTAGTCTATGTACATAGTGTAAATATTTTTTCTTTTCGTGAGAGCTTGTTTGGAAGTTACTAAATCTATGATTAGCTGTTCTTTACAGCCTTGACTATATCGTCGGCATCTATATGTTTGTAAATAAGTTCTGTGATACTTTATACAAAATCATTAGATTTTGTATAAAGTCTGCAAACAGGTGATTGGTCTATATTTAGCGGGATTACGAATGTCAGTTTTGTCCTTAACGAGCATATACGTTATTCCCTGGGTTAAAAACTGTGGCAATGTATTAGGTGATTTTATGAAGCTATTAATATGTTTATGGATACTAGTGATTTTTTTATACCAATAATTATGAATCCGGTCAGTCACAGTAGCCTTCCAATTATGTGTTCTATTGATAACATATTTTAATAAATTTTCGTCTACTGCTTCAAATTCCATCAGAGGTAGGTCTTCACAAAGGTGATTTTGCTCATCTATCCAACTATTTTCTTTATGTTTAACGGGACCAAATGGGGATGACCAAACAGACGACCAGAAGTGGTAAAGTTCAGATGCAGTAGGTGATTCAGCTTGATTTGGTTTACTGTTAGTATTTTGATTATTATTATTATTACCTTCACCTATTCTTTTATAAAACTGTTTTTCGTTGGCTATGAATTGCTTATTTTGCACTTTCCTTTGTCTTGCTTATGTGTATCTACGTAATCGATTTGCCAATGCACTGAGTTTTTGTTTTAACGTATCTAAGAATTCTACAAGTTGCACGTTTTCAGTTTCACGTTGTGTATGTATTTTATAGTTAAGTTTTATTTTATCAATATGAATTTGTAAGTAATTTCGATTTCCATTGATGTATTCCGTAATCCTACCAATTTTAACTCTAAGATCTTTAATTCTCTCTTCTAATCGCATTTGCCATCTTTGAACATTTCGTTTTCCCTGTTTTTGCTCTTGATGTGATTTTATATTAGAACCATTATGAACTGCTGCAATTAATGCTGAGCAATACAAAAGTGTATGTACTGTATTAAAATCAATATTAGTTTTAAGCTATTTAGGTAATACTGTTAAATTAATAAAGTCAACTATTTCATAACATTTTTTAGTACATTTTTGTTTCGGTATAAAAGGGTCGTTGTGTTGGTGGTGTATTACTAAAATCTAAAAATACTTTACTAAACATAGCATCTAGTGCATTTTTGTCTTCATCTGTAAGTTGATATACTCTGCTTCGATTTGTTTCATTATAATTTATTGTTTGTTGTTCGTGTAAATCATTGTTTATCATTGTGTCTGTACATTCTATGTCCTTAGAATGTAGAATTGGTTCTATTGCATTTGTAGATTCTGCAGTATTTTGTTGTTTAGTTTCGTTTTGCTTCTTTGATTTATTAACTCTATTAGCGGCAATTAGTAACTCTACCTCTTTTCTAATTTCTAGTAATCGCTGTGGCTTTTTTAATTTATTATTTACTATGGCTCTTCTTTGACCTGCTATTCTTTGAACCGAGACGCCAGATATATTTGGGCAATTTGTTATAACTTCCTTATGTAATTGTGTTCTATAGGCTGTCATATTTTTTTCTAAATTAGTTATTGTATAGTACAACCTTATTATAGTTTCATTTATATCATTCGTCCATATTCTACGTTGACTCTGAGTTGAATTTTGTATTGCTTGATGAGGAATCCCTGATGGTAATTCCTTTTCCAATAATAATCTAACTTCAATAATTATTAATAGTTTCTAGTTTCTATTAATAACAAAGTATTAATAGTTTCTAATGATGTGACTATGAAGTATGTGCGTACGATAAATATGTTCATCTCAACTGACCATTTTTTTCGAGTACGCCAACTTATTCTGCACATCGGGTGCAGATAAATTATCCATATAAGGACTCGGCACAACGCCCACGGTAGAATGATTCGATGAAGGAGATAATGAAGATGATGGTATGTAGAGTGAAGATGAAGGTGATGGAAGAAATGCAGTAGGTGACGATGAACATGATGATGTTTCGGCTGTAACATATTCTTCGACTGGAGCCCGACTGTTCAACTCCTCGTCGTCGATGGTCCGCATGCTGACCATCGACGACGAGCGGCCGTAAATTATATACTCTTTTATTGTCCATTATTCATTAAAAAAAAGGGTTTTTGGGAATTGTTAGTTTAGGAAGAGTTAGCCCAGATGTTATTGGCATTTATAAAATGTTATTTCATAACTAAATTATCAAGTTAATTTGGCAGGATGCTATAGCCTTATATTATTATTATTATGATAAAAAAATTGGGGTGTAATTAAGTTAAACAATAAAGGGGCCTTTAGCCCAAAGATAAATTATTTATTATCATCTTTTTTCCAGATACTTCGATTGCATAGACATATGCAAAGTGCGTGTGGGATGGCACGAAGTGCGTCTAGCGGGCACATTACCCCCACTCTCCTCTACTCGCCATTTAACGTGCCTACTATTAACCGCCACGCAGCCCACTGAAGTTGATTTTACATTGTTTCAAGAGGGGCAGAGGTAACTAAAAGATAAAATAGTAATAAAAGATATTATAGATACACTTCGTATTTCATCAGTGTTAATGTTTATTGGTCCATCGAGGCAATCCCTAATGAGAGTAAAAAATCTTATTCTGTTCAAGAAATCTTAAACAGTTGAATTTGAATAATAAAATTATTAGATATATTATTAGATATATAGATAAATAACTAATTTTAAAAAATACATATGATGTTGAAATACGTATAGCGTTGGGCTGCAACCCAATGACTGATTCATTGGGTTGCAGTTATGCGGTGCGGTTGCACTTCACACTGTTTCAAGAGGGGCCTAGGCAGAAGATTCAAGTTTTATTTCGTGTTTCACTATTTATTGGCCTTATGGCTGAACTCAAAATAAATATTGTTAAAAAAATTTTTTTTCACTCATTTCTCACCAAAACGGCCACGATCCAAAACGGAAAATAACGATATGCACACAATCGTGAAGTCAACGGGAGAATACTACCTTATTAGTTACTTTATAATACATTTAGTTAAAACATTTATTTTGATTATTTTTTTGTATAGAAATTCAGCAAAAAGTCAAAGATCGCAACTGGACTTGTGCGTAGTGGTGTTCAGAACTAAATCAGGACCCAGTGCCCAGGTTGGAAAGCTAGTAGCTCATAGTAAAAGACAAGTAAGTTTTTTATTTAGAATTTAATTATAAAAATAACAATATGTCCAAATTAATGAGGAATTTAATTATATTTATTTTTTATTTTTGTGTATATTCTAAAATGTACAATACTCTTCTCACTCATTTTTTGTAAAGACTTACTAATATAATAAACAAGAAGTCTCGTGATTGAGGTATCAATGGTTGCCAATGGGTAGAGAACCTCAGTACCTATGTATTACACCCTAATGTATGTTTAGATATTTTCAATTGGTTCAGATGATATTTGAAAATAGGATTCTTAAAGAAAATTGGCAAATACAACCCGACTGTTGGGTCTGCACCCGTGATTTTTTTTCTCAATATAGCTAAATATATTATATTGATTTATAAGTTTATAAATGTTGGAAATAACATCGAAACAAAAACCATTTTTAAATAAGTTATATTTTATCACAAACTTAGGGATGTAGCGAAAAAAGTGCTAGTGATGTTTTTCAGAAGCAATTTTAAAAATTACCGGTATTTCTGTAGAATAATCTCTGTAAGTCAGATAGGCGAAATCTCCAATCATGAAACAATAAAAAATCGTTATTCTTATTATGAGAATTGACTACATCTAAATGCAGTTTATTAGATATTGACATAAGTGTTTGCATTTTTCACTAGTCTACTATAATGAAACAATGTTTATAGAGTACAAATATTTTGATATTATAAATCTATCCTAATACAGGCCGTGAAATGGCGAATGCACTTGGTTAGTGGTTAATATTAACTTTCACATGCTGTAGAAAGAATATTTAACAAGTATTATTTTTAAATCATCTACTTTAAAAACTAATCCTAACATGTTGGAATATTTTATATTCTAGAAAAACATAATTAAAATTAAAAAAATAAAGTAAAGCTTTTTTACAATGGAGGGTTTATTTCCAAAAGAAATCTTTTCCAGTCAACTGATAAAAGTTAATGAATGTGAAACAACGAAAAAAAAAAACAATAAATGCAACCATAAAAGTAAATAAACAAAAAGATAAAATATCAAAAATATACATGACATGCATTGTAATTATACTAAACAATATAGCAGGATTTGAACTCACAATTTTTAAATTGTATTTACTAATTTCAACATTTATTAATTCACAGGTGCGAGGCTTCGTAGGCTGTCACAAAATGCTCGAAAAAGGTTTCTATCTGGTCGTCTGCCTGGCGTTTAACCACTGGCATACAGGCCTAGAACTGGCAGACAGTTCAGCTTGGCCTCGCCATGTACTAGCAGCCCACTCCTCAAAGCCCCTGGCGGTGGAACGACCACCTCTGCACCCCCACATCCTGGCTGATGCTATTATAGGGTTGACCTTGGCCAGAGGTCAGCGTCATGAGGGGAGGCAGGGCATGACGGCTTATTATTTGACTAAGGTATGGGTTTTTGATATATTTGAGGGTTTTGAACGTATGTACAATTTTTTATTAGATTTTTTTTTTAGTTTTGATTCTTTTGGGCTTAGAGGGTAGGTAGAGTAGTTGTTGTAGGATTTTTTTTGTTTCATGTTAGTTTATAACTAGTAATGTAGGGTCAAAATCTCTGGAATAATCAAGTAGACTGACATCCATTAAACTCTCACTTCCTGGGAGATGCCATTGCAGGTTTGACATTAGTCAGAAAATAATATAATATAAGACATATAAATTTGATAAAGTTCTAAGTGATTATCCATACAAAATGAATAATAAGTTACTATTAACAAATTTTATATTAGAGATTATTTTGGGGGCCTGGGAACCTAGTGTAAGATTAAGATTAGAGCTAATTATAAAAGTCATAACATTTATATAAATTAACCAAGTAATATTGATAATATAATACTCCCATATTTTATATTTTATAGGGCTGGGCTGGTTTAGTAGTAATGGTGGAAAACAGACATACAGATAAATGGATTCACGTGAAGTGCGACTGTCAGGAGAGTTACAATGTGGTGTCAACGAGAGGAGAATTGAAGACTATTGATTCCGTACCGCCATTGCATAGGTTGGTAAAAATTTTAATTAAACATTTGGATTTTTATACTAGATTATGTTTATTTATTTTAGCATCAAGGTGTATCCGGCACATAACAGGACAAATAGAGGGAGTTTAGTGCTTAAACACTCCGTTTTCACTCGGCTTTCAGCCGAATTTTCGGTACTGTGCGTGTTGAGTGCCAAAACTCAACGCAGCGCTATGCTTTGTTTTACGCGAGGTAATGAAAATATTAAATAAGTTATTCCTCTGAGTTTCGTTTCTTTCCTCGTTTACCAGTCACACGCTTATGCCACTGCTTCGCGATAGTATCCATATAAAATTAAAATATTTAGAAACATTAAAAAAATTACGCAGCGGGGTTCGAACCCGCGCCTATTTAAACCATCCAAGGACTTTAGTCTTATAGACAAAATCGTAGTAAACATTAAATCCGTAGTATCCTGCACATAGCAAAAACTAACACTCCCTTCTATTATTTATTTACAGGCAAGTAATAATCGTCCTTACCCAACTAGAAGGTAGTGGTGGATTCTCAATAGCCCACCGTCTCACGCACCGCCTAGCGGCGGGGGCCCGCCTGCAGGACTGGGCCCCCCGGACCGATGACGCCCCCAGACACAGACCACCGCTGGCGAGACGACTCAGTGGGCTACATGCACCGCGGCTTATTACATAGATGATAAAAGTATCATGAAAGTTTGTGAAAATACTTACTGACGAGGCCACGCTGAGAACGATGATCTGGTTGCTTGTCATTATTGTTTTGATTGTTTTGTGATTTTGGAGAAATTTGTAGAAATAATAAGAATGGGCCCGCTGTTAAGGCCCCGCATTGGTAAGGAGATTTAGTGTGTTACATGTACTGCGACTTATCACTTAAAGGATATTGAAATTTGTGAAAATATTGATATGGGCTCGCTTACAAGGCCAACAAGAATAAGGAATAAATACAAATTAGCTGGTTGCTTAAGTGACGTAAAAAATATTTGAAGTTTGTGGAAATGAACAGCTGAAACTTAAATTAAATAGATCTTAAAATGGTAGTTTTGTAATATGTTCAATTTGATAGCAGAGATCTTCTTTTATCAAGAAGGTCAAGTACTCTGAAATAGACCTCGATTGAAGGGGGAGGGAATTATAATGAAAGGTATTTAAAATAATACTATGATTTAGAAATGCTAGTGTTCAAACAAATAAACTATGGATGGCCCATGTTATGGGCCCCTATGAGTATAACTGGTCGAATATTAAAATTTTGAATATTTATTTATTAGTTAAATCTAGTTTCAATTGGTAAGTTCAATTTGGAATTTATTTGTCTTAAATTATTATCTTAAAAAATATGGATACAGCATGAAGCTGAAAAAAACATATCTTTTGTTTATTAACAATCTGTTTTTTTGTTTAATAACAAACTGTTTACAAACATTTTTACAATTTACTATAAACTTATTATAGTAAATTGTAAAAAGGAATTTAATAAGTAAATAACAAAAAATGATATGCAATTTAAATTCATTTAAGCCCTAGTGTAATAGAGACAATACATATTAAATTGAAATTGTTTTAAATTTATCATAAAAATATTTTTTCCAATAGTTTATGTAAATACTATTTGTGTATAACTTTGTCTAGTTTTACAGTAAAAATAAGATTGTGTTACACGGAAATCGTATGTACAACTAGGGCTTATATAAATAAATGACTTTTACATTTGCTATGACGAAATATTTATATTATGTATGTATTATATAAAAAAACTACGTGTATTCAAATAAAATAGCAATTTTTCATTTAGTTATAGGTCGAAACAAATATTTGTGAAGGTTTTTTGTTATTTATGCTGTTCATTTAGTGAGACGTATTTGCTTACGATTGATGTTTTTTTATATTCATTGATTTTTTCATTTTTTAGAGATATTTAATTCGACTTATAATTAAATTAAGACAAATTCATTTTCTACGATTGTTAATATCATCAACTATAATTGTGAAATATTATATATATTTAGTTATTTAGGCTTCTACATATTTATATTAAAAAAAACTTAAATTGGGAATAGAACCCAAAACTAACTTCGTTATTACAATGTCCTAAATATTGGGTTATTATTATTTTTAATTTATTGACTTTAACAATTGTGGAATAAGACAGTTTGTCATTTAGAATAGATATGCAAGAGTGTAATAACTTTGCTTTTTATTTATATTTTTTTTGTTTTAAGTACATACATATATATATACACTGAATGGAAATGATGAAAATCAATACTTAATAAGTGAAATTGTAAAAAAAAGAAATATAATAATTTGAGTAAAGTATTAAACTTTTAAAAATTTTCACTCTGTATCCTGCATATAAAAGAGGTAGAGGGGTTAGGACACGTGGATTCTTCAAATTTTGACTACTTTCAAAACAATTTGTAGGTAGTCATAGTGCGTCGTAGTTGCTTAACTTTTCACTTCCTATATAGTAAAATGTGACGTCATAACTTGCTAACGCTATAATACATTTTTAATATAATTAGTGTCTCTGTGTGAACTAGAAGGTTTTTGAACAGGTTTGATATTTTCAATAAACACCAGACACCAAACTAGTAAACTGGTAAGTTTACGTGTAAACAGTACATACATTAAGGTCTGACATTTATGTCGGAAAGTCTGTCGTAGTCTATTCTTCTAATTAAGTGATGTCTTTGGTTGCAAATTTTGTCCGGGAAACTTATAAGTAATTGTTTTCTCGGTCGGATAAGCGTTAAGCCGAGGTTACTATGTTTTACCTTGTATAAGCGGGATACAGCTTGAAGCTAAAATAATAAATTTTCATGTGTTTTTATTATTATATTTCTTTTTTTATTTCAATATGGTATAACATGATTTTCCAAAATGACACCACGAGCGTACCATTGGATTCAACTTCAAATACTCTAGTAACAAACTATAGTACACTACGGCCAACGAGTCGTGGCCGTCCTAAAGTTAGCTGTAGATGGATGCGCTTTATTACTTTTACTATTTTTCTATTTTCCTTACTTTTAGTTATTTTATTCCCGAGTGAGCAATGCGGCAAAGTTTAGAGAGCCTCACTTCAGGGCGGCCACAACTTGCCGATCGTAGTGTACACGTAATGTGTAATAGACATTAACTATTTGATATCTTAATATATAAATAATAATAATATTATATAGAGTAAAGAAAAATAGGGAAGAATCCACCGCCGGTTATTTTATAAAGATTTCAAGTGTTGTTCGTACACTTAGGTTTTTTAAATGTATTGAAATTTTGTATGGAGTTTGTTTTTAATTAATGGGTTTGGACTTGGGTCTTTTTCCTATAGTCTCTCTTGTTAATTTGGTTATAATTGTCGTACACCAATTTTAATGTTATCATATAACATTGATTGTCGGTGGACTGTTGTAGGTTCGATCCCACTCGCGGGAATCAATTATTTTCATTCCTTGCTCTGGTATTCCGCCAGCTCTGCCTGTTTCGAAAAAAATAGATGGCGAATGGAGAACGCAATTTTTTTAAGACTATTCTCTGCTTACTCTGCTTTATATTCGGGATACAGCAGATAGCATTCAATCCCGCGCTATGTGTAGAATTTCAATACATTTACTAAAATTAAAAAATAAAAACCACCGGTTATTTTTCGACAATATAGTTTGTAAGCACTGTAGGAGTAACTTGTATTATATAGTGACGTGTTTAATGGGAAATAGTGTAGACGGATTCTTAAAACTAGTCCATTTGGTTGTATCGCTGTCTCTTTCTTATTTGATATGTGCGAGCGAGACGGGCATATTATGTACATATACTGTATGTTTTGTCCTAAGACGTTGTCTCTCTCTTATTTTAAATGTGTGAGCGAGACGGCTATAGCAATTGTATACCCTTATTCGAAGCCCTTTTCTCATTTTTCGTTTGTATGAGCGAGAACGGTATATTGTATTATATATAGTCATTGTCTCTTTCTTATGTTGCAAGTGTGAGCGAGACGGTATATTACATTTGTATGTCTCGATTTTATTATATTTTTGAACGATGTATGGAATAGTATGTTTGTTGTTTTAGAACGAATATGTTTGTAATGTATTTATTAAATTGGTTTTAAAATAGTTTTATTTATATTTCAGCTTTAAACTTTATATGTAAAGTATGTTTAGTCCAGTGTCTTTTGTCCCTTATGATTGCCTTTGTCACGCAGCAAACAATATTTTGTAAAGTCCAGTTATAAAAAGGAAATTGTTCTTTTTTTAAATAAATCGTTAATTAATTAAAGAACAAAACACAAAACGTAAATAAAACATTTAAAGAATACATATTCATATAAAAATGTAATCAGATTTCGTTACATTTAAAAGATTATTGCTGTGTGATGTCGTTTTGTAACTGGGACGGTCAGATCGATTTTGTATTGTGACAAACAAAACCAATATTTTATAAAAATTATGGCAAATACAATTATAAATATTATATATTAATAAATGAGGGTCGAATTGACTTCGAGTTTTCACCAAAAACACAAGAATGTTAAACATTTAGTTTAGAACATAAACAATGTTTTGAAATCTTAATAATTTAGACAGTCTCGGTTAATTATTTTTTTTATTATTGAAATTTAATTCAAATTGTTTCATATTTCCAATACTCGTGTATAATTAAGTTATTTAATATTATAACTATATTTATAAAAGACAATTCATATCGTATATTGTGATGAGGCTTGCGATTCATTCCAACGCTCCCAAAGCATTTGTATCGAGAATACACATTATTTATTTATTATTTTACGTATAAAATAAGAATTTCTTGCCATTATTTTAAACTTAAATCAGGCCTAGGTTTAAAAAACGTGCAATATTAAAAAAAACACATTTTTTTTGTCTGAAAACAGCACAAATATTACACAAAGAAAATAATCGTTAGGTTTTAGCTCGATAGTATATAGAATCGTACGAAGCGAGAATCGATTTTTTAAATTATTATTAAAATATTATATAAATTATAATTTTTACGCTTATCGTCACTTAGTAATGCTTTAGAATATTTTATGTCGTACGTACTACGTAGGTGTATAAATGGACACATTGTAAATCTTAGCGAGTATAGCGGATTCGAATTTGCAATCGGTAACAAATTAAAAGTAAATAAACAATTTGTACACAATAAGCTTTTTGTAAACAAGTGTTGAAGTTTTTGGGAAGTTGTTTCGTTTTTTCACGGTTAAAATTTAAGATGACATGTATGTTTGTACTTTTGTGCCACATTTAGTCGGGGCTAGGTGAATTTTCGGTTTTGTAAAATCGATTATAGTCGAAAGTCAACTTTGTCTGTTTAATCGATTGTTCAAATTTATTATATTCAAGTCGAAATCGATATTTTTTTGTCTGTTAAAAACGTTTCGACTATAACGAGATACCAGTTAAGACTTTTTTGATAAATATAATATTTATCTAATTGCCTAGAGGTTGGTGTTTCTTGCTTTGTATTTTTTACGCATAATGTATTTCCTTTATTTTACATATATTTTTTTATACATAAAACAACCGTAAAGTCATTTAAATTGTTCAATCATTGCATTTATTGTAATTTAATTGATGCTATACTGCCAACTATGAAGTAAGTATCTAAAGTTGATCATCATAATAGTTATTATTTATTTTGTTAAGATCGACATTTAAATCTAATTCAAAGAGTTTCAATAAAAAAATGATAATGAAAGTCTGTATTTTTTGATTTATACACAATTTTAATATAATGTTAATTATAACTGTTATTCTTTTACCTTTAAATTAAATAGAAATGCAAGAAACGTAAAATCAATGGTTATTCAATATCACCGTTTATTTATTTATTTCATTGGCCACCGTACTGTACCGTGTTTTAGCTGGTGTTTGTAGCGGACACGCTTACTTTACTGTTAGCGATACGAATGCATGTTATTATATTACTTGATATGATAAGTGAATAAAATTATTTAAATTTGATGCAGTTTTTGTATTTTTTCTCTTTCAATATGCCCTGTGTGTAATCTGGATGTAAATACTAAGCACAGCGTTGAATCTCGGAAATTGAGCGGAAAATTTGAAATAGTATCTACGCTAGTCCTTCGGTCACCTCTACATCTATCTATCTTCTGTATAACACTACATATTAGGAATGCAGTGTGATGCTAAACAAAAATAATCAGAGTCGGCAAAATATTGCTATTTCCCATGTCTAGAGATCATAATTAAAATTTTAGATATGTACAAAAAGATGTCAATGGCGTTATTTTTTATCCAAATGAGAAATTTGTATTTAAATTAAGCTTACTTATAAATATCGTGCGGAGTGACACTGATAAATGTGCTATAATGAGGCAATTTATTATACCGACCGACTCCGATACTTCAACTACCTTAATATTAATTGTAGCTTAATATTAATTGATTTTAGCGCAAAAGGATTTCAGCTTGTGTCTCTTGGTGTCATCCAAACGTCTTAGTCAAACTTTACAATTCTGCTAAAAAGTGAACATTATTATAGTTACGTTCAATTTTTCTTGTTATTAACCATCAGCCCATAGCCCATCGATCAACCCATTCTTCAACGAATCAAATTTTACCAAAAATCCATATCTACAATCGTAGAGAAGAGTCGACAGCCCGAAGGATAATAAATGAACAAAAATATTTGACGAGAGAACATTCAATTTTTCTTTCAATTTTCAAAAGTCAATTCAAGTTTTCTACATCAAATAAATTATCTTCTTCCAACTCGACGAAGTGCCTGCGTGTTGAGTTCTACCACTCAATTCGTAATGAAACTGAGTGTCTTAACACCATTTTCCTTTACACCTTACTATATGCGGGATACGTGAAGCTAAAAGAAAAGTCAGAAATCACCATAAGCACTTAAAATTTATTTCATTATAGACAGTGGCGATTTAAAAAATAAAAGCCACATTTAAAAGTAACAATGCGTACCGACTCACGAAGACGTCTGTCGCTCACTCCATCTCGCCGGAAGCACGTCGCGCACCCATCAACCAGTCATTTCCGGGTCGTGCCCTTCACTTTTGTTGCCGATTCCTTATGTATTATGGAAGAGGCTTAGGAACTTTTATTTTCAGCTTCACGCAGTATCCTGCATGCAGCAGGGTTGGCACAGAAACCCTAATGTTTCACTCCACTCCTATTTTCCCCTGAATTCTAGAGGCATTGCCTGTTGAGTGGCGAAACTCAAATATTATATTGACATATTTATTGTCAAAATATTAGAGTTAAAATATTAAATATTTCCTTCTCCCGAGTGTGAATCGAACCCATAACCGTTGCGTTTTCAGTTGGACGTTTGTGCCGCTGCGCCTAGAGTAACGACAGCTTCAAAATACGAGTAAATTTATAATATTTTCATACCACATCTAGCAAATCTACCAGCGCTCTGACAATGGTAGTTAAAGCGTCTCATTATGAGAATTTCATTCCAGCGCGGAAATTGTATCGCAAAAGCGTTGATCTTAAATCGTAGATGAAACCTTGAAGTCTGAATACAAGAGCTAATGTAATCACTAAAACGCATATTGGTACGGGTACAACGTGAAATACGTGTCAGAACTATTTTCAGTAGTTTGGATTTTGTATAGGATAGAGTAGGATTGTATAGGATGGAGGTTGCTTGAAGCTCAAAAGCGGAGATAAATAGTACTAAAAACTATTCTTCTAAAAAATATATTTTATACTTTTAAATAAAAGTGTTTTTTTTGTTTAATGACATTAAACATTGCTCTAACTTCCTAACGTGACAACGAGATGTCACGTAGTGACCAATCACTTTTCTTTATTGGACCTTACTTTCTATAAAGCGACATTGTTTTAGCATTATTGTCCGTGCACATTGTATAACCAAACACAAGTACATATTCAACAACCATTGCGTAGGATTTGAACCCACAATAGTATAATTATATACTTTAAAGATAAACAAAGCTAAAACAGCTTGTGTACATAAAAAAAAGAACAGTCGAGAATTCAATTAAATCCATCTTGAACAATTAAGAGACTTCACCCTTAAATATTTGGCTTCCGCATCTCCAAATCTGTATAATAAGTCTTTTTGGTGATTTTAGAAGAAAAGGTTCACGCTTTCATTTAATATTAACATGTTTATTGTAAGACATTGAGGACAGAGTCTGGCTATTAACGCCATGGTTGTAGGTTCTATTACCATTTGAGGAATGAACTGTAGAAACAATGGAGTACCTTAACACTAGGATCCTAAATTGCCTCTGCCTACGCTTATAAACAGGAAAAATGTTTCCTAGCATCTTCCGTTATAACATTTGACCAACCTCAATATACCTAACAAAAAATCCACAAAATTGCTCAAAAAGTATAATTTTTATAGAAATCCGTTGCTTTACATAATATTTGTAGGTCGAAATCTAATAACGAGGAGAGTGGGATGCTGCAGTACGTTGTGGAATATAAGCTTCGGTTTCGAAATAAAACTCTTGTTTCATGGTGCGCCATTATTTCTTATGCGTTGTCGTTGTGGACGGTTTTCAATAAGGTATAGCTATTATATTAATTTCGAATTTTTCAAATAAAAAAAGGTAAATTTTGATAGGCATTTCCAAATTTTACTCATTTAGAGAATTTTCTTACAGTATGTGCCAAAATAAAGCACGGCGGTGACTTCGGCGACAGCGTTAATTTCTTTCATTGCCTGCCTTCGACTTTTTGAAGAACAACAAATGTACAACATAAGAACAACAAAAATGTTGATACAAACATAGTTTCATCTCTATAAAATAAATAAAGGAGCAAAATGGTATTCATAACATTTTCAATTCATTGCGCACAAAAATCCAAATAACAAGCAAATCTACATAATATTTTCTTAGAAATATTTTAAGGCACTTTCTAGCTCTATCTCCGTACAAACATCAATTTGAGTTCAGTCTTGTGCTATATTATGCTTTGACGTGAGACTGACTTCAAATTCAAATTATGCACGCCTTTAACAGGTGAGATTGCGAAATGCATTTACCGTAGAATATAAACTGCATTTGTCGATATATTGAAGTTAGGTTCAAAACTAAAATCTAAATTTATATGCACTTCTATTAAAGCCCTTACTGAGAACAAAAAAAATAAAAATAAAATTTTATATTGTTAAGACGTGTTGGGTACGATTCCTATTTGAAGGGATAGTTATTTTTAAAATATTCTTGTCAGTTTATTCTTATCAATTTTCAAGGCGTTACGCGTTCAGTGGCAGAACTCAACGCCGCGATTGGTGTTGTTGCCAGAGTGAGAAAATGAAAACAATTCTTTTCTTCGTCGGAAGCTGTACCTCTGCGTCACGACGACCTTGTCATATTTTTTTATAATTTTAAAATTAAAATGGTTCCTCGTAGCTTAAAGCCGTCCTGTAAAATGTTATCTCATTTATCGGCCCAACATCGGACACTCTTATATTCTAGTAATACTACCTAGACTTGGTAAATTTTCTACTAAACCTTACAATATTTTCCGTTTCTTAAGCATTTTCAGAGAAAATTGAAAATTGCGTTATTTGTATATGATTTTAAATTGAAAGTTTGCTTATTATATTATGTATATTGTATCAAATAAATATGGGGAATCAATAGCAATCATGAAGGGTTTGGTTGGTTTCTATCACTAAATAAGCAGTGTCCCGAATTCGAACAAAAAGTGCAAGACGGAGTGTCTTGTCACTAGGCTTTTCTGCCTATTCTACTATTTGCAAGATTTGGCGGTTTCTCTGCTCTAATAACAAAGTGCGAGTTCCACCAATCATCGCGCAATATCTTAATTTAGGGAAAAAGTGAAGAGTGCAACGTTCTCACTAGATGCTCTTTATTCACCCGTAGGAGTTACTCACGGTTCAACGTGGGTAACTTATTTTTGTTACTGTTTTTCAGCTTCACTTCAAAATGTAACAAAAATAAGCTACTTTAAAATAAAACATCACAATATGTATATGAATAGTATATGAATTTATTATTTTATTTATTCCCAAATAACTTACACACAAATTGAGCACTGTAGTTCTTAATTAGTTACATAATATTTACAATGATATGACAATTGTTTATAAAAAAGCTCTAATAATATTTGGCTATAAAGCTTTTAAATTTATCGCTTATATATTGTTTTTGTAAATAGAACTTTTATAATATAAATGAGTTTCTTATTTATAACAATCACGTGGTTTTAATAAGTTTTATCTTACAATGAACTTCAAGACAAGACGTATATACGTGATGTATGTTTTTTTTCATTAATTTATTTTATTTCAAAGAGTAATATACAAAAATATTTTAAAAATTATAATGAAGTTCACATAACAAAAAAAGCGAAACAAAAAAAAAACGCTAATAAAATTAAATATTTGAACCCGTACTCCAAACTAGACAAAGGTAATATGGAAAATAATTCGCATATTATAAAAATAAATTTTAGTCACTAATTTAAACTTATTCGCTCTAAATAGGAATCGAATCCACGGCCTTAGATTAGCAGCGTCATCTATATAGATAAAAGGACTTGTCTATACGAGTCTCGTATATATATTTTTTTCCGTTACTAAGTGACTGAGGGAAAAAGCAAAGACGAAACTACTGGACTTAGAAAATTGAAACTATAGATAGATTAGAGAGAGAGAGATAGAAGGAGTGTAGGGCACTAAAATAGTACCCGAAATTCCTACGGGAACGAGAACGAAAAAATCGATTTTTCCATTTAAAATATTTTGATATCTGACTTTCTTTTTCTTTGTATTTATAAATATTTAGACGAACTGAGACTCGAATATATTTATGTCGTGATAACCAATATATGAAAAGACGACAATCTATATATATAAAAGGACTTGTCCTCACTGACTGAAGTAAGACGCACGCACAGCCGTAACCGTTGTGCGTAGAAACGGGAAATTTGGACAGGTGTTTACTTTCGTAATCTGGGCATCCACTAAGAAAGGATTTTGAAAAATTTTAACCTTAAAGGGGTGAAATAGGGGTTGAAAGTTTGTATGGAAAAAAAATTAAATCGGCATCGATTTTCGTAAAACTTTAAATTTAGATTTTTAAAATTATTTAATTGAACACGTGTTTCATTGTTTTCTAGAATTGTCCCCCTAAGGGTGCATATAAGGGGTTGAAAGTTTCTATTGAATTTTTTTTTAGATCGGCACCAATTTTTAAAAAAATTTAAATTCAGACTCTTAAAAGTATTTAATTGAACATGCGTTTCATAGTTTTCTAGAATTCACCGCCTAAGGGTGCAAATAAGGCATTGAAAGTTTGTATGGAAAAATCTTTAAATCGACGCCGATTTTTATAAAATTAGTAATTTAGACTCTTAAAAACATTTTATTGAACACATGTTTCATGGTTTATTAGAATTCATCCCCAAAATACGCAAGCGAAGCTGCGCGCGTCCGCTAGTATATTATAAACTATTAAAAAACATAAGAAAAACAAAAAAAACGCTAATAACGTTTTTCTCGACTGATATCAGATATCTCGTCGGTGTGTCGTGTCGTCCCTTTTTCTAAGAAACATGGCTTCTGTTATGGTTTGATCAATGATCCCTTTGTTTTGCGGTTTTTTTTGCCACCAGCCTAACTCTAAAGCGACCAGAGAATAATTCTACACAATTATTGTGGATTGAAATTCGATTTTGGGGATTTTTTACATTAAACATCCATAAAGTTTGTACCCGACTGCGAAGAAGCACTAAAGAAGGGTTACATTTTTTAACACGTATGTATGTATGTTCGTTTGTTCCCATGTAACTGTTAAACCAATGAACCGATGCTGATAAATGATACGGTGTCGGATTTGTCTTGATAACGCTTGTGTTACATACAGTAATACATGTCCATGTACATTTAGTCTATGCAGTCAGATTTTTCATTCTGTTTATAACTCACTTGTTATTCATTTTTTTGGTCGTAATATTTTATTGAAATAATTTGTTACTTATAATTCTCTGGTTTGTATTCTCTGTCATTGTACACTTTGGGTTTAAGATCCAACTTCGACCCATAAGTTAAAAAGTGATTTGGATAAGACGCCTAAAATGTATAACTTTAAATCCATTTAAAATGATTAATTCTCATTCTTTTTAATTCAGTACTATTCTTCGCCGCACGTTGGATTTTATAATTAAACATTTATCTTAATATCACGATAATAAAATGCTTTACATACTGTATATAATAGCTAGTATTCATCTGTTTTCTATTTCCACATGCTCGGGGGCAGAGTGAACCTAGTGAAAAATTACTCCCCAAAACCTCTCAAATAGATATATTATGAAGACTTATACACCTTACAAAGTCAGCAGGAAGAATCTAGAGTTTGTCAGTTTTATTTAAGCAGACCAGGAAAACAAATTATTTTGAGTACAATTTTTTCCCTGAGCAGAAAATGAATTGACGACCACACCACAATCGGTTACGATACAACTGAGCTACGATGGCATGTTTTTTTTTTTCATTTAAAGAAATTAATTATTTAGTCTCCTTTCTTTCTCTTTTTTTTAAATCAGTCTTCGGTCTGTAATACACATCTATATAAAAAGAATGACCGATCTTTATTGTAAAAACAATTATTATTAACAAACTAATAAATAATTAAAACTAACAATTCAGTTAATTGAATGTTAAAAACATCTACTTAATAACATTGACAAAATATTTTCATTCTAAAATCTAAGAAAAATATAAAAAGGCTTTATATATTCTTAAATTAAAGAAATACATATATTAAGTAGTTACCATATACTTAAGAAAGAAATCCCAAAATCGCCTAAAACAAATTATCCATAGTAAAAGGGTCCGTGCTGATAAGCATCAGCTCGTCTGTCAATGATAACGAGGTTTGCGTTCTTAGCTGGTCTCCCGTGGTGGTATACCCACTTCTTCCCTCTATTATGACCCTCAGATTTGTGGTGCCCGCCTCCATGCTTGCCGTGGGAGTCTAAGCCTTCGGACGCCTGGTGACCCTGGAAATTATATATGTATGCTCATTTGTTACTATATAATATATTGGACTAGTTTTACTTGAGACTTCCCCCGCGTGGTCAAATAGAGAGAAATAAGTTAGGTGCATGATATATGTATGATAAATCCAAAGTTTCCGAGGAAAGTTTGCGAATATGTGCGGAGAAACCGCGCCGTTTGGAAACCGTCTAAGACTTCTTTTCCCCGTCCAAAAAGTGAGGGTTCAAATCCCTACGTTAAAATTTATATAGGTTTTCTAAAAAAGTATATATCTTTCCTAGTATGGAATTACATTTTATAAACGTTAAAATAGTATAACATGATTAAGTTTACCTTATGATGATGGCCGTGCCCGCCCTTAGAGAAGTGTCCCTTCTCACCCTTAGAGTGTCCCGCGTGACCGGAATGGAAATCACCCTTCTTGAAGTGCCCGCCCTGGAAGAGTTCATGTATTCTGTATTATGCAATTTGAGCCTGTCGTGGCGCAGTGGAATGAAAGATTTGGACTGTAAATACCGTAGTTGTGAATGGTAACAAGACAGAGAGTGAACGGAGTGGCTTAGCACTAGGTTCCCTTTGCCTACCCTCCTATTTGCAGGATACATCGATGGCTGTCCGCTTTTCTCCATACATCGGTGTAGGCACAGGGAACCAATTGTTATATTGCGTTCTGTACTTTTCGTCGAATTTCCAAAACATTTTCTGCGTTTTAGGAGGAGAGTCACACTATAGTGCCGGTCAAGGTTAGTTCTCGGTCCTATTTTACGTTCTTGTACAAGAAATATTGTTGTATGCGTGATTGGACAGAAATCGAACCCACACCCGTCAATTTTAGAATCCGATAGGTACTGTCCAGTAATGTATATGAATGTAATGTTGTCGTAACACTTATATTACTTATATTTTTTAAATAATAATGTATTTAAAAAGTATAAAAATATTGTTATGACAGGTTTTTTTCGCAAAAATATTTAGACAATGCAAATTTTATTAAGAAAACTGTCAGTTTAATGAAAACTTTGTAAATTATTTAAGATACTAAAATATTTAGAATGCAAATACCTTTATATATATTTATTATGCATAAGAAGTTTTTTTATATTTATATACACAATGTGTGTTGTGAGACATTTCACACAAAGACATTTCGTTGCCTACGCTGTTCAATTTTAGAAATTGCCTATTGAGCGACGAAATTACTAGTGTAAACCCTGTCATACTGACGACCGTCGTGCTGTCAAAAAGGAGCAACAAGTGTACTACGCCACAGGTTCTTCTAATTCAACTACATATATCAATTTATAATAGCATAAATTAATATTCAAAATAACATTAAATATTCTGCATTATATATATTATTCAATGGACGTTGGACGTTAGACGAATAAAAGGCAAGAACTACCAATAATTTAATTAAAGTTTTACAAACAAAGTTGTATTTATTCATTTATTTTTCTTTGAAAGTTTATTGGAATAAATGCACTATGCATTCTAATACAAAATTAAGTTAACAAAATTTAATATATAAAAATTATGAAAAAAAAACTTAGCGTTAATTATGCCTTAATATTTTATGATATGCAGCTATGTAGTAAGAAAGACCATAACCAACTATAAATTAATATTCTATAGTATTAATATATATACTGTAGTTTTCATACATTTCAAACTATGAAGGAATTAACTATATCAATTGAGGCCGTTGATTTATGCCGGCGTATGGACACAAACGTGCGGCTGTTAACGCGACGGTTCGATTCCAACTCGGAGGAATAGATGTACTGGATACAGTGTGGAGTTAAAAAAATCCAAACAAATTAAGTAAAATTTTGCAAATCATTTAAATTTCGTTAGATACTGTATGTAGTCTGTAGTTTTATTTTTTTGTAATTCTTGTTTGTGTCAGTACAGTGACATAGTACGTGCCTCATTGTAGTCTATTCGTGCCTCATTGTGGTCTATGACAAAATATCTACTATTTGGTAATTATGATCTAAATAAACATTTTTGAGGAAGATAGTGCTTAGTGCTTGCTATAGAGACTGTTTTGGTTAAGCAATGCAACATAACGGTCGTATAACTATTTGAAATATACACGTGGGCATGTATTCTTTTTAAAGTGACCATAAAATTTTTTTTTATTAAATTAGACCATCGTGGCGCAGGGACAAAAGCGTGACATTGTAAACGCGACAGTTGTGGGCTCGATACCCACTTGGGGGAATAAAATATTAAATATTTTTATTTCCTCGCTCTCGCAACGAGGCAAAGCGCGGAGTTGAGTTCCGTCTCTCAACATGCAATGCCTCAGATATTCGGCAGAAAGTAGAGAAAGGAAGTGTCTTAATAGTAGGTTACCTGGTCCTATGTGTAGAATACGGTATGAACTGAAGTCATTTTGTATATCCAATATTTTATGCTTCACGCTATATTCTGCATAGAGCTGGGAATACAAGAGTTGCTAAAACATCTCATTTCCCATTTTACGAAAGGAATAATTGCTTTCATTTTTTTTTGTTATTTGCACACATCTTTTGCTAAGTACAAAGAGAACAATAAAAAGTCACTCTCTCTATCCATTTGTTGAACATTTTAAAGAAATTAGCTCTAATAATCGTGCACAAACTTACATTGTACATATATGTACATACATCTGAAATTGACAACTTCAACTTGAACTTCCCTTTTGTTGAAGTCGGTTAAAATACCAAAACTTTCTTCTAAGGACATTAGTTCAGCCAAACGTGAGATAATCGTACAAGCGTACATACTCGTAGATATTATGTTCTTGTACAAGTCAAACTGACACACTCCTTGTTTTGGAGTCGGTTAAAAATATATTTTAACTTACCGAAGAGTGATCCTTCTCACTATGATAGCCTCCGTCGTTTTCTTCTTCATCTGAATCTCCTTCTTCCTCGAAGAACTCTACCTTTTTTTCGTACTCCTCTTTCTTGTGTATGTCGTGGCTGCCTTTAGTGCTGTGCCCTTTCGAATGTTTGCCTGATTCTTCGTACTTTTTTATAAATAAGAATATATTCAATTTTCTCAGTATGCTATTTAACACTTAGTTATATTTCCGAAAAAAAAAATTACTTATTTTCATATTCATTTAGTTTTTCAATGTTCTTAAATATATAAATGCTTATTAAAAAATATTATAAATGTATCGTAAAAATACGGTAAATGTATCGTGTTATCATACCTATCCTATTGGAAATCAAATATTTATTGAAAAAACCTATAGTTGCCGTTAAATTGATTTCAAAGCTCCTACAATAGAATATTATTTTTTTAAGAAACTTACTTTAAAATATTTTTTTGTAATTAAAAAAGTACGTACAATGATATTTATAGCGTTATTTCTCAATACGAGTAAAATCAAAAGAAAAATTCTTACCTTGGCGTGTTTTTTCCCATGCTCCTCATGGTGGTGGGAGCCGTAGTGGTTATCTTGTTCGTGGTGGTGCTTATCGACGCCGCCGTGGTCGTCGTACTTGTCCAAATGATCTTCTTTATCATGGTGACCTTTGTTCGTCTTTATGTCTTTGTGTACACCCTGTGATATTGAAAATGACAAAGAATATGTTGGTATGATTAATAAAAATAACATTAAATTATTTTCCATATATTAAGTCTGATGGCTCTGGTAAGAAGACAAAGCGCGGCATTGATATGTAAGCTCCTTTTTTAATTATCACAATTTTTCTCGCATAACCATCTATTCTCGGATAGACAGAGGGAACCTAGTGTTAAGACACTCTGTTCCCTAGTTTTTGTTTAGTGGCGCTCAATACCTAATGTCTTGAAAACTCCTTTTTGCGTTTATTCCTAATTGTGAAACAAACAAAAGCTTTCTGCTACATGCGGGATACAGCCTAAAATAAAAATAAAAAATCTTATGGAATCCCAAAACGCATATTTTAACCAGCAAATTATAAAGGCTAGAACAAGAGGGATAAGAGAAGATAGCCGGGCCTTGTTTGAGTTCAGTGCGCGTTGTACCGCGCTAATTAAATCCACGGTGAAGATAATTGACTTGTTAACTCTCTGCGTAGACACTACTATGAGTTATTTTAGCCCTATCTTGGTAGGCAGATGAAATTTATTCCAAGTCACTATGTTTTCCGCTTTTTCCTTGAATTCGAAGCACTGTCTGATATAATAGTGAGATGGGGTAATAAAAATTATTAAAAATAAATTTAATAAACATTCTTACGTCAGTAATTCCAAGAGCATTTACTAAAAAAAATACAGTTAAACCGTATGATATAAATGCACTACTTATATGGTTCTACATTATTTTAATTAAAAAACGAGTCTTCAAAAGTGAGCTACCAGTGAGTTTCAATAGTAAGCAACGTATCTCCACAGCTAACTTATAAAACTAATTTAAACAAATTAAAGCGAGTCTGGTCTCAGAGTGAGGGATCGATGACACAGTTACGATAACCCGATTATCTATTAAGAGGCTTCATTTTAAACATCTTACTATTAATACTAATACTCATGTTATAAATGCGAAAGTCACTCTGTCTGTTATGCTATCACGGCCAAACTGTTGAACTGATTGTGATGAAATTTCATATAGAGATGCCCGAGTGTCGTGGGATGAACATAGCCTTTTTTCCCTAGTTTTCCATGAATTTCATTGTTTTTCGGAAAGATCGCCGAAAATGGGCTCCCTGACATGGCATGCGAGGACTTTATGAGACACGCAAAAACAATGCTCTACAAAAGCATTGTCCTTTTAAAAAAATATTAAAAAGTCCTCGAAATTTTCAGACATAACCATATACCATGTATTTTTATCAGGTTTTATTAACAACTAGCGGACGCGCGCAGCTTCGCTTGCTTATTTAGGGGTGAATTCTAATTAACCATGAAACATAAGTTATAATTATATAAATATTTTTAATAGTCTAAATTTCAAATTTTATAACAATCGGGGGCGTGGTGGTGATGGATTTAAGATTTTTTCCATACAAACTTTCAACTCCTTATTTGCACCCTTAAGGAAAGAATTCTAGAAAATCATGAAACATGTGTTCAATTAAATATTTTTAAAAGTCTGAATTTCAAATTATATAAAAATCGGTGCCGATTTAAATTTTTTTCCATACAAACTTTCAACCCCTATTTCATCCCTTTAGGGTTAAAATTTTTAAAATCCTGCCTTAAATATGTTTACTTTCGTAATCTGGACATCCAGTAGACATTTGTCCAAATTGCACGTTTCTACGCACAGCGGTTACGGCTGTGCGTGCGTCTTACCTCAGTCAGTGAGGACAAGTCCTTTTATATATATATAGATAAGTATTTTCTCCAATTTGGTATTAATCCTCATCAAAACAAATATAATAGTTACCTTTGGCATTTTTCTAGATTGAAATTGTACTTCATAGTAGTACATCACTGTAATAAATCGCGGTATGAGAGTCAGATGAACGTACCTACATTTTCTAAATTTTAGGAATTTCTTGTTAGGTAATAATGAAGTATGTACTTTGTTTTATTTATTTTAAACATTTTGTTTATTCTGGTTTTAAAAGTGACATTTAAAATGAATTATGAAATATTTAATATTTTCATTTCTTTGGTCTCGTGACAAGGCACGTTTTGCCTTATCTCGACGTTAAGTTCCGCCGCTCAACAAATATTATCTCCAAATTTCGGCGGAAAGTAGAGAACGAAAGTGTCTTAATGGGAACGAAGCGTCTTAACATTAGTTTCCCAGGTTCAATTTGCTCTGCCTGCTATGATTGGGCAAACGCGTGACGTTTAAAAGAAATGAGGATGTGGATGAATGTATGTTCCTCATTCACACAAAAACTTTATAATAATATATTAAATATATAAGGCACATCAACTGTAGTTTATAATATAACAATAAGCTAAAGCGAGAGAAGCCGCGGGCGGGCCGCCAGTAATAATGTAACAATAGCACTAGGTTCCCTGTGCCCAAACTGCTGTACACCAGATACAGTCTGAAGATGAGAGAAAAATTGTGAGTACCTATTGTCAGTCTTATTATGAGACTTTGCTAAGAATATTTGTAAACAATATAACATTTAACGAAATGATTTATATAAATATTATTATTTTCGAAACTAAAGAATGAACAATGAACGATATGTATGTTATTAAATATTTAAATTACGTTCCTTTAATAGAGGACACCGGGGGGTGTCGCGGTGCTGTGGCTCTGATTTTTGTCTGTAATCGTGGTTATGAGTTCGATTTCCAGTCAGGAGAACTGCGACTTTATTTCCTCACTCAGCGTTAATTTCTGCCCCTACACTCACGGAACAAACACTGTTTCGAAAATTCAACGGAAGCACGTTGTCTTTTTAATAACTAAATTTTTAGTAGAATAATATAACACTGCTTAAAACATAACAGTGGAATTGACAGCATTTTAAAAGCATCCTTTGTAACTATGACGTTAAGTAATAAAATGAAAATAGTTGAGTTAGAATTACTTAGTCTTTGTGGTTGTAACCACAAAGACATGTTATAACATGAAATTTAAAGTATTTTTTGTATTATCAATGTTTTAGTAGAGCACCTTGTGGCGCAGCGTCAACGTATATGACCCTAAACGCGACAGTTGTGGGTTCGAATCTCAATCGGGTCGATGAATAATTTTCTTTTCCTTATTCTGGTACGAAAAGAAAATGCGGCGTTGAAGAATTCAAAACGCAATATATGGAAAATTTAGAGTTGAGTTCCTTAACGCTAGGTTTTCTATGTATACTCTGCTATATGCTAGATAAGAGGGGTGGAGAAAAAATACTTTTCGTTATCTAGAAGTATAATTAAAATCATTTGATAAGGAGGAATGAAAATATATAATATTTAATTCCCCCAGGTGGGAATCAAACACACAGCCGACGTTGTTCCACCATGCCGCGACAGCCTGGGGACTGCACGTGCGTAGCTAACCCCTATTTCAAACACAATATAGAAATCGGTTGCGTATAAAATATTTGTAAAATCAAACTGCATTCATATTCGATGCAATCACAATCCATTGAGTGTTTGTTTGGAGCTAACAGTCAATACCGCGATATTAGATGTCGATTCATACTTTTATGAACTAAAAATAAATAAATGTATTTTCAATTCTACTTTTTAAATTTTCATTAAATACGTAGAATATTCACTTAAGTTGGACTGTAAAATGGTAAGCTGGGTGGTTGTGAGTTTCATTCCCGGTTGAGGGGAATGAATTATTTTCATTTATACACTCTTGCAAGACGATGAATGTCGTATCAACCTCCAAAAATTTACTTGCTATTTGTTTTGATACACTTGCTAATTGCTCGGCACATTGCTTTTTGATAAACGGTGACACCTCACATGGTATAAAATCACATATTTAATTATTAATATTTTCTTTTCGTGTTCAATTTATTAAAAGTGAAACATACTAACAATAGAAAAAAAAAACTCAAAAGACACATCAGCAGGGAGTAAAACATTTTGAAGATGAAATAAGTGGCGGAGAAGAATTGATATATTCTTTTATTGACTTCTAATAATAATCTTTTCCAAAAGTTTTTTCGTTTCTACTTTAATAATCACTCAGACAAATGCAAAGCTCAGCGTGCACCTTGCAAACTGTACATATGAACATACACAGAGAAAAACTCCCTTTACTCTCATTTCTTAACCAAATAAGAAAAAGTTAAAAAAAAGTGAAAATCTTTATACATTGTCGGGTTCCCAAGAAGTTCAATACGTAAAATACAAATCTCATTATTTCTTTAATGGATAAATGGACCAACCTCCACACAAAGTTTTTTTTTCAATTTGAACTAGCAGTTCCTGAGATTAGCGCGGTATACGTATTAGTATGCTTAATAATTACATCAATAATTACAGACAGCTTTCAAAGTCTCACCTCGTATGCCTTCTTTCCGTGTTCCTCGCGTATTTCATCGTATTCAGAATGGTGCTCCTTGCTACCACCTATAGAACACAAATAATATAATTAAACAATTGTATAAGCGTGGCTGTAGAAATAGGAGGGGGCGGGTGGTCCGTGTCCATCCCAGAATGGCCTTGTGCTCACCCCAGAAATTTTACTTACAAAAAATATTTTATTTTACGCTGTATCCCACACACAGCAGGGAAGGCAGAGTGCCTAGTGCTAAGACACTCCGTTCCCCATTTTCAATCGAATTCTGGAGGCATTGCGTGTTGAGTGGCGGAACTCAACGCCGCTCTTTGCCTAGACACCAGAGCGAAGAAATGAAAATATAAACGTAAATAAATATTTCATTTCCTCGAGGGTGGAAACGAAATACTTATTTATGGAAATCCCCACTCGAATGGGAATCGAAGCCCCAACTGTCGTTCACTGTCAAATGCTATATAAACGAAAGCTTATTTTTTTTTTATAGTTTCTCAGTATAAAGAAAGACAATAATTTCGAAGGTGAATCTACTATCTGAGTAAAATAACTGACGGTGTCTGTTAGAGTATTAAACAATAAAGGGATTTGGATACAATTGGCAGCGTTTGTAACAGACATTGAATGACTTATCTCGCTCGTGAAGAGCTCAAAGCTTAGGTAATTGCATGGATTTACTATAGATAATATAGTTAATTAAGTTAATGCGTTTTCTTCTAATAGTGAATTAAAAGTTATTGCTTTTGATTGTCAGTAAAAAAATATAGAAATTAATAATTTGGAGTGGAAATCGAACTCACAATCGAACTGAACACAGTCCCACTGCACCACGACGACGACCTAAATATATAAAAACAAATCTAAAAAAATAAAAATTAAGCATCTCAGATATCAGATATTTTTTAAATCTAGATATTTAACATTTATTTCAAATAGATACACTTAGTTCAACGAGATCTTGAGCTTAATTGTATTTACAAAAGGACGCACAGACAGAAAACAACAGTCAACAGTAATTCTATGAGGGTTCCACATTCATTGAATTCATATTGAAATTTATTTATTGGAGCGTCCAAATACCTTAACTTTCTATTGTCATACTTTCTGCCATTATCTCCAGCAGATTACGCGTTATGCAACGGCGCAGCTAATATTAATTTTGAATGGTAACAAGCCTTGTAATACTCGAGTACTTAGTTTCACCCTGTATTCTGGATTCAGAGGGAAGCTAGAAACTAACCTACATAGAAATTGGGACGATTCGAGTCCTGCTCAAAAAGATAATTTCATTTATTTAATTATTTATTTTAACTTCATACAATATCCCGCATATAGCATTGTTGGCAGAGGGAACCTGGTGTTAAGACACTTCCGTTCCTGCCTCTCCCTCCTGTTTATTTTCTTTTATATTTAATGGATAGTACAAATGGATTGTCCCAATACGAAACTCCCTCTATATGGGGAATACAATGTGAAGCTATTTATTTTTTATTTATAAACATTTTTACGAAATTACTCAACCGTAGCTTGTTGTTATAGTTAGTAACGCACCGAGCCACAATGACTCTCACTAATCATATTTATAAATACCAATAATAGCTATAACCCGAAACTAATATTTTTCATAATAATAACACAAAAGTAAAATATTTCATATCTTTACAAATTTTGACTTATTATTTGTTGCACAAAATTGGATGCGGTTTCAAAAGTTGAAGTCTAGGCGCAAACTACGCAATATCTAGGCAGCTAAAAGTCGAGTTATCTGTATTTAATATTATGAAGATAAGCTTGTTCGATTAGATCTCAAGAACTACTAAAAAAGGAAAATATTTGATAATCCATTTATCGAGGAAGGCTATTTGGCTATATATTTGGCAGCAAGTCAATCGTTCCAATGTAACCCACTGATATCTCCCCACAACTCTTAGATCCCTATTTAAAAAGTCTCGTTTTATAAAACACCATGCTAAAATCGCTCTTAAGATCGATCTCAGAGTTGAGAGCGGCTCGTAAATACAAGTATGAGTTTAAGTATTTCATCTATTTCCATTTGATTATAGAGACGAAGTCTCCGGTATAGATTTTTCAAAGAATCAAGACATTCCGTTCCCTAATTTCAGTCCAACTTTTGCCTTCTCATCAGCTATAGTGAGGAAGCAAAATAAATCATTCCACCAAGTGAGAATCGAACCTACAAGCACATGTTACAGTCACACTCCGTTTTTTAGCAAGTCAATATAATTAATATTAAGGATTAGGTACTTTAAATATAATAGATGTCGAAAGAGTACTGAGAACTGGCTATCATAGAAGGTCACTTTTAATTATATTCATCTACACTTCTTATTGTAATCGCGAAAATTCTAAGCAATATTTGTCTATTTATTTAGAAACCTATTGTAACTAATCGTGGTCTATACAGCCGTTCAGGTTTTTATCATACAATAAAATGAATGCTTTGCGAATCAATTTTGTTAGCAAAGTAGAGCATCTTGTAGTTTCTGAGTGCTGGGGTCAGCTTACACAATGTATGGCATAGGTAGTAGATTCGTTTTTTGTTAGTTTAAGAAGAAAAATATTATTAAAACAAATGATAAGGTGATCGTAGGTTCAAAATTAGATTTTTTTATTTTTATTCTGTATGTTGCTCATAGCAGGGTAGGTAGAGGGAACCCGGTAAGTTTTGAGACCCTCCGTTCCCGTTAAGACACTTACGTTTTCCATTTTCCACTGAACATAGGTATTGCTTGTTAAGTGGCGCCAACTTAACGCCGCGGTTTGCCCGTTACCAGCGCAATGAAAGGAAAACACACAAGCCACATTTTAACTTTCTAAGTCCGTCTGTGCATTGCCAATAATAGTCTAGATTGACTTATCGTTTTTTATAAACGTACCAAATCAATTTTTACGTAATGTATCTTATAATAATGGATTTAATTTAATTCTAGATTCAAGAAAAAAATTGTCTATACAATTTAGCATTTCATTTATACAATAAGCGTGTCACGGTTGATTCCTCCCGGCACCTGTTGATTGAATTTGACCTCAAAATTGGATCCGGAGAGCTAATGAAATTTTGTGTCTATTTTCTTTTTCTTTCCAGCTAGTGTCAAGACACTCCGTTCTTCATTTTCCGCACAAATTAGAAACTTTACGTGTTGAGAAGCGGCGGAACTGAAGCCGCGCTTTGCCTCGTCACCAGCGCGACGAAATCAAAATATGAAATAATTCATTCTCCTAGAAGGAATCGAACCAACAACCGGCGTGTTTACAGCCGCACGCTTGTGCACCTGTGTTGAGAAGAATCTGAATTAGAAAAGGAATGTCTCTACAGTAGGTTCCCATATTCCCCGTGCCTAAACTGCTATGTGCGGGATACAACGTGAAGATAATAAATACAGCTTAGGTAAACTAGTCACAGTGCCAAATTCCACCATTTGCACGAAATATTTAAAAATTCCTTTTTCGCCAGAAAATTGTATATAAGACATTCATATGAAAAAAGTCTTTTTTTTTATCTAAAGAAAGCTCTATCCTAAACATTTTATAAACGAATGCTTAATATTGCATATATTTAGATAAACTATCTTTTAAAATATTATGTATATTGTAATATAACCTTCATATTATCATAAATTACAGTCACTTTGTGCCCGCTGCAAGTTTTGAAGCTAAAAGCTTTGATATCATAATATATTATTAAATAGAATTAAAAAAAATATCGCTTTATGAATATAGTTTGTCAAAGCTTAATATACTTATATGTTAGGTGAAGACTGACGGAGAGAATATTTCTATTTTAGTTCGCTAAACGAATAAGTCAATGTCGAAATATGTCTTTCATGTAAATCAAATGCATAATTCAATAATTGTTCAATAATTGTATTTGTAAATCAAATTTGGGACCTGGGAACGTGGCGTTAAGACACTCCATTCCCTTTGAAACATTTCTGTTTCCCATTCTCTGTCATTTTTCATGCATTTTTGGGTAAAAACGACGCCACACACACCGCATGAATTATTTTCATTTTCTCCATTTGATAACGAGACAAAGCATTGTTGCCTTCTGTCAGACATCACGTGGTTTCGAACACGGGCGGTGCGTGAGAAACTAAGTGTCTTAACACTACATTTAAAGAAATAGTAATAATAAAAAAAAATTGACATATTGCTCGATGGACAGCCAAACCCCTTTCCTGTAGTCCTTTCTTGAATGAAACAGGAAAGTTATTAGGTATATAATTATTTCATCTGTTAACTTTACTTTGAATCTATCAGTACGCATCAGCTTTTTTCTCTACACGCGAGAAACATTATAAAAAAATCATAAAAATACGAAATACAAACAAATTTTATATGGCAACATCTGCTATTGAAGCATATAAGCGATGGTATTGTAACGATACAGCGACCGAACCGTCGTTAGATCAATTATTTATTTGGGTGTCATGTACATTCCTAACCTAACTTGGTTCCACCATGTTTATATTGGTATTTCGATACGCAGGCAGAAATAGAATATTTTGGTCAATATTTAAATGAATACTCGTATATGGATATGACAGTTACCTTTGCTCGTGTGAATGTTTCTTATAATTTGTATACTAAAAGTTTGTATACGTAATAGATATATAACATACCAGCGGCTGTGCCTGCGTGAACTACGTCACTATTAATTTCTGTCTGTCTGTCTGTCTGTCTGTCTGTCAGGTCAAATTTTGCATGAACGTCACTTATAGGACGTATCCTATAAGTGACGTTCATGCAAAATTTGAGACTCCTAGCATTTGTACTAAAGAAGTTTCATACAAACTTTCAACCCCAAAAACAACCCCTTAGAAGTCCAATATTGCAAATTCCCGACTTAGCGAGCACCAACGTCCTATAAATAACTCCTTTGTAAAAAATGAGGTTTCTAGCACATGTAGTTTGAGTTTAGTTGAGATTTCGTGATGAGTGAGTGAGTGACCTTTCGATTTTATATATATAGATGTTGTATTCAATGTTATCTCGATTTAATATAAGCATATATGTACGCTGTATTTACTATGTCTGTCAGTACGCTATAGTTTTTACCACCTAGTACATCTCTAATGAGCGATTGAGGAGAGTGGAGGATGGAGTATCTTAGTGTTATGTGATATCGACCTTGACAAATGTGGAATCAGCAACAAAGCAGCACTTCCACATTTTTATCAGGAGGAGAGGTAAAGACACACTTACCACCTTACGCCTTACTTACTTTACTGAAATGGATATAGAACCCACAAGCTCTGTTTCAGTTAAGCGCTCTCCCATTTCACTACATTAATATGTTTATTTAGACAAATCTTATCTCATCATTTTTATAGAATACAATATACTCATTGTGTCTCAGTGGCGTGTTATGTAAACATAAATTGCTTATTTTATTTCATAACACTATTTACACTACGACCGCTGTTATATTAAATTTTCCTTTAGTGTTTTAGTAAGAGACTAGTTTGCGCCCGAACCTTTGTTTGCGTGTAATTTATAACGCGTTATTAAAGAGTTCATCACGTGATTTATTATAGAAAAATCTGAACGATATTATTAATTAATTGGTTAAACTAACCTGTTTCCCGGTGAAAGTCCTCATTTTTTTTCTTTTCCTTCTTTTGAGTAGAAGCTTGAGCGGAATCACTTGTACTGGATGCTGTAACATCTGGAACCTGGACATCGTCTGTTGCAGTATTCGATGCTGATGAAAAAGCATCTGCTGGATTAGTCACAGATATACCTGCCCCTGTTGTTCCTGCCCCTGATATTCCTGTCTCTGATGGGGCTGTTTCTGATGAGCCACTCCCAGTTGGACTGACTTCTGAAGAATCTGAACTTACTTTAATCTCTGATACAGAACTGGTCTCTTGACTAGAATCAGCTGTAGTATCAGGTATGGGAGTAGTCTTAATCTTGAACTTGCGTTTGTTTTGACGTTTTTTGGCATAAAACAATGTAGGTTCACCTTCTTTCGAATTTTCAGCGGGGACGAGCGATATTCTCACATTGTCCTCATCGGGTGACGAATATCTTGAAGAGAACCTTTGAACAGGATCTGCTTTATTTTTACTTATTTTTGCAGTCGTAGTATCGTATTCTTCATCATTAACTGTGTATAAATTGGGGTTTCTAAATACAGAAAGCTTTCCAGTGGCTACAGTTGTGCTTTTTCTAGGAGTTGTTTTAATATGTTTTCTTGGAGGCGTTGGTGTCGTGGTTGTTGTGGTAGTTAAAGATTTGTAGGGGCGACTGTCATATTTATTTCTATAAACAGGTCCTTCATCTTCCTCTGAGGAATCTTCGTCAGTTATTTTCTTCCATTTAGATCCAGTATGAGCATATTTATCATAATCGTCATCTCTTTTATTACCTGTTCTTTCTAATTCTCTTTCTAAATCGTCTTTAAATATTTCTTCTTCTTTTATTTTTTCTGATATACTCTGTTGTTCCTTTGCATGCCTTTGTTTAAGTTCATCGACACTGTTTAGTATTTTTGCTTTTTTCGCTTCATTTCTGCGTTGTTCTTCAGTTTTTGCTGCCTCTTCTTTTTGTTTTTCTACACTATCTTCATAATCATCACTTTCTTCTTTTTCCGTTTCATCACCCTTAGGTTCTTTATTTGTTTTGCTTGTTTTTTGTTTTTCTTTACTCTCACTTTCCGTTCCTTCATCGCTTTCTTCAGCATTATCTTTGTCGATGTCTTTTTTATTATCCTTATTATTTACATTCTTTGAATCATTTTCTGTTATATCCTCTTGATTATCATCATTCGATATTGGATTTTCTGAATTATCCTTATCATCTGTAGGTTTCTTTTCTGATTGTTCATCTTTACGTTTATGTTTTTGTCTACTTGGTTGTCGTCCACTTAATGCTCTTAGTATAGGATTATTGCTTGGTTTTGTAATAATGTTTACAATACCGTCTATATCTGATATTTTAGATGGATTAACGGCCTTCTTATGATCAACAGTATTAGCCGGTCTGCTTAAATTGGACCATTCCTTTTTTTCGTAGTAATCACCACTGTCTCCTTGACTTTTATCATAATAATCGTCTCCTTCTGAGTCAATTGCTTTCAAAACGAAATGCGCAGGTAACGCTAACCTTTTCTTGGGTTTTGGCTTATTAACATCTATAAACTCACCCAATTCATCCCCGTGTTTATTTTTAAACGGCACCCAGTTCGGAAAAAAGCTATTATCAATTTCACGTTTAGTCACAATCGGTTTACCTCTCACACTCGACGCGTCGCAGTTAGACACGACAAATAACAAAATCCAGATGAAAAACGACATTTTCATGTGAGAATATTCTCATAATATCATAACTCAGAATGATGTTTTCAAACGCGCCCGGTCACGGTCGGTGGTGACGCCGTCGCGGCACTGACTGTCGGCAATGCTTCACCCGCTATTATTTATATAAACTGTTTTTTAAACGATTCTCTTCGGTCCAAACAACTGATAGAATGGAGTAGCCATTGCAATACTAGCAACCGTCTTTTGTACACAAATCATCTAACGTTCTCGCTTATAATTATTTTTCAACACTACTCCACCGTAAACTTTTTCTTTTATCATAAATTATAAATCAATTTTTCGCTCGCTTATTAAGAAGATGAAATCATTTAATTCAATAGTTTAAAAAACAAATTAAAATTATCCCATTAAGTTGTTGTTTACAAAAAAAACAAGAACCTTTTATAAAAACGGTGACAAAAACTAAGATTAGGTAATCCTTTCCATAGAGCCATCTTCTATGGCTATTCATCTCTGTGAACTCTGTTTTGATGATTAAAGATGACTTATTGTCAAATAATTGCTGTTCATTAGAAATCAAACAATCCAAGGTTTAAGAAACTATTAAATTCGTAACATCTTTTTTGTGTTTACAATTAAATAAAAGTAAATATAATAAGATGATTTTTAATGACTGTTTAGATTTCTAAGACAAGGTTCAACGAGATTTAGAACTTGAAGTGTACCAAGAGTTTGTAGTTACCTACTATATACAGAATGTTTTGACACTGAGCCTAGTGTCAGCTATGTGTGTATTATTGCTGTGATGGAAGGAACAGATTTTTTAAAATAATTAATTACTCTTTTTAATGTCCGGGTCTATCAACTATCTGTTGTTGCATCCATGCGTGTTAAATAGCTTACATAATCTATCTTCGTATTAATATATAGAGCAATAGAGGTTCAGGCGGGTTTTCAGTCGCGGTATGTATGTATTACGTCACTTCTCAAAATATCTGTTCAAATTCACGTAATAAGGTGTTTGACTGTGTAATAAGTACTTAGACACTCCGTTTTCCACTATTTGGCCAGTTCCCGAGGCATGATATATGAAGCTTTGTATAACGCATTTTCCCAAATAAGATTGGAACTCACTACCGTTGCGTTTACACTTCACAGTCAGACACTGTGCCGTGGTGCCATTGCGACACGCCGGCCTCAGTCATATATCGTGCATGTCCTAAACAGAATTAAATGATAACTTCTAGATGATTACTAAATAAGATGGAGCAACTGTTATTCTAAAGTACCTAAACAAAATGACCGCAGTTAATATTTTCTTACATAATTTAAATAAAAGTAATAATCAATTTAAAATAAATTTTCTATTCTATAAAAATTTAATGTAAAACTGGTTTTGCGTAACTACAGTCATTTCTTATTAACACCGACTGTACGAGTACAATAAGTACGGGTTCAATTGTTTCAAAAATCAAATAAAATCAGCTTCACGCTGTACCTCGCATACAGCAGGGTAGGCAGAGGGAACCTAGTGTAACTAGTGTTAAGACACTCCGTTTTCCCCTTTTCTAATTCTTCGGAGCTCAACGCCGCGTTTTGCCTCGACACCAGAGCGAAGAAACGGAAATGTACATTTAAATAAAAATTCATTACCTCGATTCGGGATCAAACCCATAACCTGTCGCATTTACAGTCCCGCGCTTGTGCCTCAGCGCCACGACTGACCTCGAAAAGTAAATATAAAATTCTATATAAATTTGGAATCTCAGCAACATATTTACTTGAGAGACAAACGGTCGCTTCGGGCGCATCTTTACAGTTCGTATGTAACTTGTAAGAGTTAAATAAAAAGATTGAAACTGAATAAATAAGACAATATTTTATAAAGACAATCGTTAACCGGATATAATATTATATCAATAGTAGTATTACAAAGTTGAACAGTTTATTTAGTTTAACGCGCTTATCTCTGAAACTATTAGCTCAATTCAATTTGTGATGGCTAGCCCAATTATCGAAGGAGACTGTAGGCAACACGCAATGCCTTTAGAACTCGGCGGAAAGTAGGGAACGGAGTGTCTTAACACTAGGTTCCCTCTGCCTACCCTCCCGTGTGGGGGATACAGCGAGAAGTTGATTTGATTTATTTTACTATAGGCTATATCACATTCTCTATCTCGGAGCTTCACGTCACGGAAATGAAGATGCTGAGGTGGATGTGCGGCATAACGCGGTCTGACCGCATACGCAACACATTCATTCGAGGTAGTCTTGGAGTCCGTGACGTAGCGGATAACCTCCAAGAGCGTCGCCTGAGATGGTTTGGCCACGTTACGTGCCGGCCTAAGAACTGTGTCAGATGCAAGTGCCTTGCTATATCAGTTCCTGGAGTGAGACCTCCTGGACGCCCAAGGAAGCGCTGGTTGGATGTCGTGATGCAGGATATGAGAGCCAATGGTCTAACCACCGAGGACGCAAAAGATCGTGCAAAGTGGTGTAGGTTGAGTAGGAGGGCAGACCCCTGGCAATAGCCGGGATTAATGCCAGGAGGAAGAAGATATCACACTGCGTTAATATTTTTGATATAGCCCACTGTACCAGCGGTCAGAGTTTCGTTGGGCGCTTGGATGTTTCAGTTATTTCTATTTCACTAGGCGGGCGAAGCCGCATTTAAAGTCTAGTTACGTATATTATGTTTGATTCATTTTATTTTTTTCCTCTTCAGGTGACGGTAATTGTACCGGTTTCAAACTAGGTTTTGGTTCCCGCTATCGACCTCGTAGTGTCTCTATTGTATAACGATTAGGAGATGCTATTAAGGTACAAAAAATCATATCGGTAGATTTATTTATATTTGGATTGATTGAATGATTAATACATTCGTTTTTTTATTGCAATTGTTAAATTAATAAAATAATAATTTAACAAAAAGGTGTAATAACTTATAAATAGTGAGTAAATTTACTACATAATTGTATGTCCCGTATGGTCTAGTGGCTAGGATACCTGGCTTTCACCCAGGAGGCTCGGGTTCGATTCCCGGTACGGGAAAAAGAGTACTATTTTATTTTTTTTGTAGCTGCATTACATCACAGTATTACAGTACAGTATTTTAACTAAAAAGTTTTAGTAGTAGCTATTTCAGCAAAGGCATTGTTTCAATTGTTATATTGTGTATATATAATAAGATAGTTTGCTTACAATTGGACAATCGTGGACTTTGAATTGTATTCTGTAACTAGTAATTAAGTAAGCAAATGTAATTTACAGACAGTTTAAATGCTATGTATACTTTTCAGTTTCACGTTCTTTCCCGTATCGCAGGGACAGAGAGAATCTAGTGTCAGCACACTCCGTTATAAACTCTCCGCTCGTGTTCGAAACATTGCGTGTCGCTTAGGCAAATTGTATCGAACCATTCTTCTAAGTCGGAATTGAACTCACAACTATCGCGTCTACGCAGTCCCACTGCAGCACCGTGACCTCCGACTTATTTACGATAAATAAGTAAGTCTTACTATAATCACTAAAACGCAATGACTCAGAAATAGGGCGAAGTGATTTAACTGTATGCGAGAAAAGCGTGAAGCGCGTGTCCCTTTCTTGTCCGATACTTTTTTTACAAAAAGCGTTGCCACTCTAGCCCCGTAACTGTCACGTACTGACATTAGCTTTGCTTTAAATTAACCATCTCGATGTTGATTTTGTATATTCATACTTTTATTTTTAATTGGCAAAATAATCAAAAGGAAATCGGACGTTTCATCATCGTTTTGTAACATTCTATTGAACGAAAACAATGCTTATTCAAATTTATTGTGTTAAATATAATTTAAAAATGTTTGAACCTTGTTTTTCTGTATAATTTATAATACTTTTAAATATTTATAATTATTATTTTGTTGTCTCTACACGAAATGCCTCCAGATTTTCTGCCTAAAGTGGAAAACGGAGTATCTTAACATTAGGTTTCCTCTGCCTACCCTGCTGTGGGTGGTATATATTTTATGTCTGTCATCTGGTTTGTTAGACGCACACAAAATAGAGAATTGAGTAACTTCCAGGCTATCGCTTGTTTACAACAAAGAAAAGGTGTAAAATAAAGACCCGAAGAGATACAAAAAAGGAAGGCTACTTTAGGCTACTAGGCTTCACAACATTACACAAGGACTATTAAAAGTGAAGTAACAATAAAACTGTTTTAGTGACGAATTAAATTGTGGTCCAACACACAATTCCTTCAGAATTAGGCGAAAAATTGGCACTTAATGGATACTCCGTTCCCAACCCCATCTTAACACTATGTTCCCAGGTTCCCTCTCCCCTTCACCTCGCTGATATATGCTGAAAAAAAAGTAAAAATATCGGGTGGCTGAAGCTGAAGGCAGTTCCAGTATATAATAATTTAAATTAACTTATAGGAAAATTTACTTTTAAGGCTATAGTTGAAGGTATTTTATTAAATGAAACCCAAAATAAGTAAACAATAAGAGCAATTATACGTCAATCTGTCACTGAGTTGTAAACAAGCTTAAATAAGATCCAAGAGATCCCCGTTCACTAACAAATCTAATTTTTCAGCAAAACTTCCATTTTCGTGTAGACCGTGACATTCTTTGACGAAGATTATCGCGTATTTAATTACATCAATCTTCTGTTAAGCTACAGTAATATTTTTTCTTTTTTCTTATCTTTACTCTGTAGCCCTCATACGGCAGGCTACGCAGAGGGAACCTGGAAATTTAGTGTTAAAACACTCCGTTTCCGCCGAAGTTAAGTGGCCGAACAGAGTGCGGAAACGAAAATATTAAATGTTTTTTCTGAGTGGGAATAGAACCGACAGCCGTCTCGTTTCCAGTCACAGCATTATCCCATCGAACCATGACTGCTTCAATACTTTTTTATTATAAAATAGGCCATTTATAAAAAAAATAAATGAAGTTGCACGGACACACTTTTTATTTGGTAAGCAAATGTAAAAAAAACAATCCAATTTCATTCAAATTCGATATATTCTGCGGAACTCAACACCGTATGTCTTGAGGATGCCCCGATTTGAGTCCAGTCATATTGAAATCACAACTACTGGCTCTGTGGTAGTAAAAACTAAAGAATTTCGTTCAATATTCCAATGGGTGTAAATAATAATGATTAGCTAAATTAACTGTGGCTTCGGCCGCGTAGTCCTTAAGCGATTAACGAGAGTTAAATTATCCTATAGTCTTCCTATATAAATAGACTCATCGTCCAAGCATAAACCCCAGTCTAGTATAAAGATATATACTTAACATTATGAAACTGAAGAGTTTTGATTGATCGCGCTTATTTTTCTGTTTTGATATAGAAAAATAATTTCCATTTCGAACTAGTATCCCTGAGATGAGCGCGATCGATCAAATATACTCTTCAGCTTTATAATATTAAATATACACATATCTATACTAAGCATTCATATTCAATTGTTACTATTTTTTTATATTTTATACTAATTAAGCATACTTTATAACTAGCGATCCATGCACAGCTTCGCCCGCTTAAGCTTATTGATTTACTATAGCGAAATTATACAAAATCTTTACTAATCTCTCTTTACTAATTTACTAATATAAAAAGCGGAAAAGTTTGTTTGTTTGTTTGTTTGTTTGTTTGAACGCTAAGATCTCTGGATCTACTGGTCCGATTTACTTTGTTTTTGTTTCGAATGAAAGCTGCATTCTTCAGAAGTGCTATAGGCTATATAACATTACATGTACTAATAAATTAAAATACTTTCTAATTTGACATGCAATTTATTCTGCCATGTTAATAATAACCGTGGTTGCTAAGCAACGGTTTGCAAAGTTTGTTTGTTGTTTTAAGAAAACGTCACCCAAAATCAACTTATATTTTGATGGATGAATTCCTTATAAAAATAAATATAAAAGTCACTTTGAGTATTTCATCTAGATTGAAATTATAGTTTACTGTATAACAATTCTAATCAATAATTGAGGAGATATCACTGATTCGGAATGACCTAGCCTTCGGGCGGCATGGTATGAGTATGACCGACGCGAACGGGCAGATGATGTTGACGCTTTTATAAATTTTCATACATTTTGGAACTATTGTTAATTTTTATCTAATTATTTGCTACTTTTTTGTCAATATTTTATAATTAATTTAAACTACACTTTGGTTCTCTTCTTCTTTTCTTAGTGTAGTGTAAGGTTTGGTCCTGGGATTTTATTTGATATTGCTCGCAAAAATTAACCTATTTAATATAGAAAAATGTTTAGCTATATCATAGAGTCGATATCTACGAGTATGTACGCACGCACAGAAAACTTTAGGTACTTTTTCTAAAATTAAGAATTTACTTTTAGTTACTTTTACTCTTTTGTTGGTTCATTTCAATAACTCAAATATTTTTTTCTAATAATATGTTTCTACTTATTACTAAAATATGTATTATTTAAGTTTATATTTTCTTATTAATTCTGTTGAAAACTGAAAATAATTTCATAAATATTTTTAATAAAGGGGTCCACTAGTCTTTAATAAATCGTAAACTATGTTCTATTCTGATGTAATCGCTATATTACTGTAAAGTTTTATCCAAATCCGTTCTGTAGTTTGCATGAAAGTAGAACAAACATCGATCCTAACAACCTTTCACATTTATATTAATGTTAATATTAATAGACTTTGTGTATTTTTGTGTATTTTTCTCAAAAAATTAATATGAACAATGAAATGTTTTCTCAAATATTTCTACAGATAGATTACTTTTGACGTAAGTAGCTCTTCGGGGAGAAATTTATTGAAAAATATTATTACATACTACGTATATAACATACGATGTGGGTCGTTTCACTCAAAGTTTTCTTATTCCTTTTACTTATTATATGTACCTTAATTTCAAGTTTGAAACTTGTTTTTGAGTCTTTATTATGATTCTTAGGAATATAATTAATTAATTTTTATATTTATATTCGTATGCCTTAATGTTTGTATAGCGTGTTGAATAGCAGGGTCTAGTTTGTTTTGTTTCCAGAGGGACAAAATGAAAATAATACATTCCTTCGACTGGAAATCGAGCCCACAACCATTAAGCTTACATATCTGCATCTTGGTTATCGCTTTGGATTTAATTCGGGAAATAAAAATGTATAATACATTTTCATTTTTAACACGCTTTTATTAGGTCGACTTGTGACTTTGTAATATTATAATCTAAGAAATTAAATTTCATCCACTTATAATAATTGTATCATCATGAAACTTAATGTTCGTGTTTTTGTAGCAATTTTTTATGTGCTTATCTAAATTAAGACGTTCATAGCTACCACTTCATTTTGTTTGAGTAGAACCTTCGAGGCGGCAGGTGAGGGCTTACGTATAATGATAGTTTTGAATTTATATTCCTTAAATTCACGCTGTACGCCGCGCATATTAGGGTAGTCAGAGAAATTTTAGTGTTGAAACACTCCGTTAGTCACTTTCTATTTCGTATTCCAATTGAACTCAATGCCGTGTATTGTCTTGTAGCCAGAGCAATCGAATTATAATTATTAAATTCCCCTATAAAAATGAACCTATATAGATTATATAAGATAAAAAAAATATTTGTCTAGTTTCCGATTAATATTCACTTCCATCGAACAGACAAAAACAAAAAATGTACGTACATATCGCATTGAAAAACTATTCTACACTACTCTTATTATAATGTATCACCCGAAACAATCCACTGAAAATAAAGACAAGACAGACAAGTCAATATTTCAAGGTGAAATTTCCCAAAAGGCGCATTACTTAGAACGCATCGAATTAATTCAGTTGAAGATACCTGAACGTATGAGATCCCTTCTGTAAATGTTAGATATATGAAAAATTTGGCTATTCAACATTATTTATTGTTTAATAAATATTTCCACACGGGTATAACTTTTTTATATCGCTTCACGCAGCTTCCAGGACAAGGCAGAGTAGGCCGAGGGAACATGGGAACCTAATGTTGAGACTTTTTGCACGGAATTCTCAAGGCATTACGTGTTGTATAATATTAAATATTGGTAATACTTGGATGCTATAAAGGCACAGCAACACGTAACGTTACAAACATTTGGGCGGTTCTTGGGAAAGTTCTTAGGAAAGACTTAGCACTGGTCTACCTCTGTCTTCTACATACGATACGGTACCGTAAAGGCATTTCTTGCATTGGTCATGTTTATTCTAATGAGAGTTTCGAGGACGTCATGGCACAACTACACAGCGTCTGACAAAATACAACAATGCGCGGCGTTGAGTACGGAGTGTAGGGAGCGGAATGTTTTACCACTAAGTTCCTTCTGACTTCCCTGATATGTAGCAGGGATACAGCGCAAAGCAATAAAAAGTACACCAAACACCTTGACATTAACTTGAAGAGCTGAGAGAGGTAAAGAATACAAACTAAATTACGCAAGTGAATTCCCGTCAAAACATTAGTCGATTCTTAACACGTCAAATATCTTAATTGAATTCTTATACGGATTTCGTTAATAGGGTTGTGTATAACCGGATTACTTGCCCAATTTAAAGATTAACTGAAAGGCCAACGGGAGACGACCTTTTATTCGTTTTTAGCTTTTATTTATTCGTTTATTATTGCATTATATTTTCGTTCTTTATCCAAACTCGAGATATTGCGTATTAAAATGGTGGATGATGATAGAACCCACAGCCACCGCGTTCCACTTCGCCACATCTTCCATCTTTCCATCTTCCATCTTCCATCTAATTGCGAACCTAATCTCTAGAAAATTTCCATTCTACGCAACACAAGAGTTGTACTCGTACAGTATCAATAGTACAGTAGTTCGCGGTTTTCGTTCTTATACGCGGATTCGTTCGACATTAAACAATAATGAACCACTCCAGCTGGCTTTGTGAACGATACCCATGGACATTTTTTTTCTTTTTTTTTTATTAATTTTAACAGCTACATCCACGGGTGCATAGTTGCCCGTGCCTTTTTTTATTTTATGAAGTTTTTTTTTTTTAATGTACTTAATTTTGGCGTACTTAATTTTGGGACAATTTAAACTGTACTTATATCTAGAGCTTATACTAGAGGGGTTGGATGAGACCCCTACCGACATTCTTTTTTTTTTTTTTTAATTATATTATTAACATTTATAACTTATTTAACATATATAATTATAGTACATTACATATATGTCAGTACAGACATAATTGTCTTTTATATAATTACTTTATACATGTATAGAACACCTTCGCCTATTCATACATACACACTCATGGACATTGCAAATAAGAATATAATAATTATAATAATTGTGAGTTCAAAACTAAATTATTTAAGTGTATCTATTTTCATTTTATAAAGCTGAAGATACCCGCAGTTGGAGTTACCTACGTCACTAAGACGATGGTAATACTTCTATTATGCAACGTGGGGGACGATGGTGGCAATATAAATATAGAAAACGTGTAAAAAAATACTATAACCTATTATAAAATTTTGTAAAATATATAAGATTTTATCCGTCCGTATGTAGCTCTAATGTCGTCATATTGTGTTTATTCACATCGGGGCAAGTCACGAGCACTGTCGGTAGACAAGTGATGGTATGCATGAAACTTTTATGAGATACTATTCTAAATTCATACGTCTACTTTGGAGGAGGGCTTAGGTTTTGTATAGAAATGTTGTAATTTCATTTATTAAATGCTTTTGTATATTAAAATGTACATAATACAATATTAAACGTTTTTTCCCGCATATGGCAGGAGAGACAGATTGAATCTAATACTTAAACCCTCCGTTCTCCACGCACCGCCCGATTTCCGTGGTATTGCGTAAAAACTGACGGAATTCAACACCGCGTTTTTCCTTTTCATAGCGAGGATTTAACAATAATCCGGAAAACGGTAAACGGAGGGTCTTACCACTATATCCCGTCTACCGACTCCGCTATGTGCAGCTTAAAACACACATTCACAAAGCCAAGCGTCGATCGGCAACCGTTTTTTTTCTATTAATGAGGTAAATTGAAGCGCTCAAACGAAATTCCCACGAGTCGTGATCAGAAAGCTGAAGAAGCGAAGGTACAGCGAAATTAGGTTTAGTTATTAGTTCTATTTCTTTGTCTTTTTAACTACAATGTAGTTTAATTTGAAGAAATAAAATACTAGAATTCATTGTGGTTTCCTTTAGGCTTAGTGTATGCGATAGTTGTGGGCTCAAATCAAACTTAAAAAACATGAAATATAGACCGTGTAAGTTGTGAATGTTGAAGGTGGTCAGTTCGATTTTTACTTAGGGGAATGAATTAGACGGAGAGACACATCGGAGCGTCCTATCAACTTGTTCTCTGTATAGTGTTTACTTCGGTAAAATGTAAATCTTAATAATACAGAATAGATGGATGTTTTTAATATCCGATTGGATAAAGAGCAGCTTTTAATAATTTCCCCAAAATATTTTTTAAACAATATAATCTGTAGTTGTAGGTTACCCTATTATTGTAGATGGTAAAATATAATATATAAACTCTACCTATAAATGTGCCCTTAATAACTGAGCATGTCATATTATTGACCTCTGGTGGTCTCTTGGGCCTTTTTATGCCTTTTCACTAAATAAATTGAGAACTATTTTATGAAATGATAAGACAATTAAATTTTGTATAGAATTTTTATCATAACCAAATAGTCTAACAAAGCAAGGCGTTGAATCAACAAGCAATGTCCATAAAATGGCCGTGCGCTTTATAAAGCTAATCTTTTTTTATAAGTCCTGCCAACTACGAAAGGCGCGAAGATAAAACAATTCGGTCAAGTGTGAGTCGGACAAGCCCAATTTTTGTTCTAATATATCTTCCATTACAGACGTATGTATAGACAACAAAAACTAATGAAACCGTACAAATAAAGATAAAAAAATAATAATAAAAATAACACAATTTTAACTTCTAAATGATTATTTAATCTACATATAAAGCAAACTTACGTGAACAGGTTTATCCGTTAACCGCGATGACCCCATCCCGTTACTGTAGAACCTTTACCCGCGTCGACATTAATTGGGATGGTTAAGCAGAATTAATGATATGGGTGGTGTCATGGGGTATTTACATTGGATTAGGCTTGCCAAAATAATTGCAGTGGTCGATGTAAGCGGGTTCGATTTCTTAAGCTCATATATTAGGTCATGTAAAGATGGAGATATAATTAAATTGTATACCAAAAGTAAGTTACAAAATGTTGTTATAAACTGATTTACGCTGTATCCTACACTCAGCAGGGTAGGCAGAGGGTACCTCGTGTATGCCTCTTCTGATTGGGGTTGAAGCCACAATCATCACGTTTACAGAAAATTACTTTGCCACGAACTCTTCTTTGTCATTTAATTAATTGTACAAATAATTTATTGACAATCTTATTAAAATAGTCAATATCTTAACAATTCATTCATAAATTTCATTACAAATTAAAACTAATTTGTAATGAAACAAAACAACAAAAGCACTCAAAAATCTTAAAGTTTTAAATTCATATAACCATTTTATAATAATAAGGGCGTTCCGAGAGACGTCTATGGGTTCGATTCGCACTCGAGGAAATGAAAGGTAATATTTTCATTTCTTCGCTCTGGTAACGAGGCAAAGCGTAGTTGAGTTCAGAGAATTCCGAAAATTTTACCACAAATGTATAGTTATCACATCTTTTTCTGAATTAGTACTACTTACTACCTTTTATTTATTTAAAATCCCTTCATAGTGTCGAAATACACGTTTGTTGCTATATAAACGCCCATATTTTTTTTTAAGTAAAATGGACAACAAATTGATCTTATAAGAGATCCTTTTTCCTTAAAAACTACGGAGTCCTAAAAACATCGCTTCAAATCAACTGTATTTGAAGTGATGTTTAAAGAAAATCTTTTATTATATATTCTTATTTAATTGAATGCAACATTATGCACCAAGTGATTTAAAAAGAAAATAAAAAAAAGCGTTAACAAGAAAATTGATTAAGCCAGCTCTTCAAAGTTATCTCATCAATATGTATCACTAGGGCTAGTGTTAACTACTTGACACTCTGTAGAAAGAGCCCACTCTGTATTTTGTCGTTGGCCCGTAGTAATATCTAATATATTAATTATAATATATAATGCTTTTATTTCCTCATTTTCGTGGTGAGGTGAAACGCGGCGTTTTGTTCCACCATTTTTCGTTCGCTCCTCCAGATTTCGGCGGAAAGTGGGGAACGAAATTGTCTTGATGGGAACGGAGTGCCTTAACACAGGTTTCCTCTACCTAGCGTGCTACGTGCGAGATACATCATGAAGCTAATAAATAAGTAATTGACCCCCAATTGAAATAGATGACTTAACTAGGTTATTTTTTGCTTACTACATCCCTTGCTTGGTCAGTTTGAGGTTGGACTTAATAAATTATTTTCTGATAAAAATAGCTCCGTTAAGAGTAAAAAAGTAACGATATACAAATGTATATATATTATATTATAAATATGTTATTAAATTAAATTTATTAAGAATAAAAAAAGTTCATAGGTACTGCTGCTAAAGATCAGATTGACGAGTTCCCAGTGCATCCTTAAAACTGATCCTAATTTTTTTTCCTGGATACAGTAGGTAGGGAAAATCTAGTGAAAATACACTCTGTTCTCGACTTATCGTTCTGAGTTCAAGATAGTCCCTGCGCTACAACTTGCCTCATTTTGAAAATATAACATTGAATCGCTGGCCGTCGTAGCGCAGCGGGTTCGATCCCCACTTGAGGAAGTGAAATATTTATACCATTTTACGTTTATATTTCCATTTCTTCGCTCTGGAGTCGAGGCAAAGCGCGGCGTCGAGTTCTGCCACTCACCACGCAATTTCTCCAGAATTCGGCAGAAAGTGGGGAACGGAATGTCTTAGCACTAGGTTCCTACCCTACTGCATGCGGTGTACAGCATGAATCTGATTTTTTTTTTAATAACTATTATATACGTATAACAAAACATAACATATAGAAGCTGTTGAAGTTTATAAAATACAGTTACAATTTACAGTTTTATTGGATACAAGTGCAATACAACAGCATAACTCGACGTACTATAACTTTTTAAACAACGCCGCCATGTCGCGGTGTTATTGTTTCAATAACTCGTGAGATACGATAAATGTCATTTTAAAGTTTTCCTCTTAACTGACGGATAAAGTAATAACGGTAAATTACTTTATCTATCAGTTAAGATAACTACACTTAAGGTGTAAATATTTTCATGCATCCGCTCTGCTAATTAATAATTGAAATTTCTACAAATTTAGGTGGTGCATGGATATAAGAGGAGAGGGAGTATGGGAACCTTCTTTTCAATAAAAGGTTCCCTTTGCCTACTCTCCTACAAGTGAAATAAAATATGAAATTCTAACAAAAAAGATATGTTACATTTATTACTTAATATGGCATAGATAAAGCAAAACTAGTTGAACGGGCGTATATAAAAATTGATCCATAAATAGTTAACAACGTGGCTTAGTACAGAATACTTTTATCCTGATATATGATATAGGCCTACTATTACTATCACTATATTTTTCAAAATAATTTTACATACTACATTTAAGTACTAACTAAAGGAAAATGTTTTGTTTGTTAGGAAATTATACAAAATTTCATTTAGGGGGATTCGGAACTGCGAGTGTCGAATCTCTACTAGGAAGAGTAAGTTCCCGGAATATTATCTTTATATATATGGTATATGGTCAATATGACCACGTCATCGGTATCGCTAGCATATGTTGTTAACGCATGGTAGAAAAGATTACTCGTATTTTAACACATTTTTGTACACATTTTTCTAATTTATAACATACCTCCTTTACTGGTGAGTACCATACCTTAAGGTTAATAAAAATTAAATAAGGGAAATATGAAAATTTAGAAATTTAGTAAATGCCTCAAAAATTCCGCGGAAAGTGAGGAACGGAATGTCTTAATAGGAACGGAGCATCTTAACATTAGATTCCCAGGTTTCCGCAGCCTATCCTTTTATATTCGTTGTATATAGCGTGAAATTTAGCTTTATATAATGAAATTAAAAAATATTATATTTTTCCCGAAATTGAACTGTTTATTCTAATATACAGACTACGTCTACAGCACCAGGGCTACGTAAATTTTTACAACTTCAAAGCAGTTTCATACAATAAAATCAGTGTAAAAATTTATTACGTTTCAATTAACAGCCCACGCCCTGCGGCGACCAGCTATGGTGTGAAACAAATAACTTTTACAGTTATGGCCACCATTAGGCGCCATCGACTTAGATTAAACGATTATTTCTACCGTATATTTTGTTGTAATTAAAAATTATTTCAATTACGTGTTGGTTTTGCTGTTTTTGTAAAGAAAAAGAAAAGTTTTATCTATATAATATAGTTAAGTAGTAATTAGTTAGTTAAATAGTTAGGTAGTTGGCCTGATTGTTTTAAGGGCAAACAATAAATGTATGTGAGAATTCAGGGGAACGGAAGTGTCTTAATAAGAATGGAGTGTTAACACTAGGTTCCCATATTCCGTTTGCTTACCCTGCTATGTGCAGGAAACAGCGTGAGGCTAAAAAACAATATTCATCGTGAAACAGTGAGACATCGTATATATACAGATATCACAACAGTTGCGGGACCCCTATTCGGAAGAATTACCAAATTGTAACAAGTGTAAAAGATTTTCGATGTCCCTACATGCATGCATGCAATAAGAGTTAGGAAATGTTAAAAATTCTTGTTAAAAATAAAATTGAAATGTTAAAAATTCTATTTAAAATATTATATTATACAGTCAGCCTTACCTTGTGATACGTTACGATGCAACTTTTGAAATATCAAAGAAGGATCAAAATAATTCTGATTAGATGCAAACTCTCTCGCAAATTTATGCATGAAGTGGAAAACGAAGTGTCTTGACACTATGGTTTATCTATATACCCCGCTTTATACCTTGTATTATTAGTAAGTTAAAAGAATAAAAATTCTTATACGATTATCATAAATTCAGTTAATCTTTGGTAGGCCTCCAGTAGCCGCTACAATTGAGCTGATCTTCATGATAAAAGATTATGTCACATTTTACATATAAAGCAAGTGTTCCTCGTATCGGTACTCTGGCTATAAATATCTGAAACAAAAACGTAGGCGAAGGACCTCCTACGCCTTTCACGATAGTGCACATTGTGTCCAAAGTCTTCATGATACATTGAATTTCGTTTCAGCGCAGTAAATGCGCTTATTAGATGATTGTGAGTTCAAATCCGTCCCAGGAAAAATATTTAAAAAATATATTTTATTACAAATATTTTTTTAGTATAATACTACATCTTATTAACCGATTTCTAATCTAAAAATACACGTTGTACCCTGGAATGTAATTTGTTATACTTATATTTGAGACATCCAACAACCATTATCAATCACATACTCTACACGACAGTGTCGACACTCATGTCATACTCGTACATGAATGTATACAGAGAATACAACAAGAAAAGCTTATTAAATGTCGCTAGAGTGCAAAGTACTACCTGTTAGAGTTAATAGTAAGTTTCTTAATATAGCAAAATTAAGATGCATCCAGCCAATGAATTATTCATTGCAACTTGTCACTTGTACAAAGTGCTCACAATTTGTAATTACTTCCCTTTGACCTCAACAGGTTTTTTTAGTTTTTTTTAGATTAACGCTGTATCCACGTACAGCAGTTATGTAGGTAGCGGGAACCTATTGTTACGACATTCCTTTTTTTATGCACTATTCAATTTCCACTCTCGGAGAAATGAATTATTTTCTCGCGCTGGTAGCAATATAAAGCGTAGTTGAGTTCCGCCAATCTATTATACCTTTGCCTTTGCCTACCCTGTTATGTGTAGAATATTGAATGAGATTTGTGTCGAACTTCTCGCTTTGTCTTGCTACTAGAGTTAGGAAATGAAAATATTGAGTTCAGTGAAATAGTTACATTTTGGCACGGATTGTAACTGGTGGGCGGTCTGCCTACCTGTTTGTCGACGTGTAGAGGGCTACGTCATACTTTAACCAACTTCAATAAAAAGGGGTAGATTCATATGTTTGTCAGTGATCAACATGGATACATATATACTCTGGACATTTTTTATTCGTTTTAGGGATCCGTAGCTCAAAAGGTAACGGAACCCTTAAAGTGAAGCTATTAAACTAAGATTAACATTAAATTGGCATGTAGGTCTATAATTCCTTGAAGCACAGCATTCAAGCTTCTAAGTTAACGCAATCGAAAGATATGAGTATTCGTGCTTCGAATTTGCTGCATTTCGTATGTTTGAAAGTCGCCGCGTAATCAAAACTTAAAGGGCACTTCCCGCGGACTTACAGTTATAAAATTTGGCACGAAGTGAGAACTTACTATACAAATGTTAGGAAAAAGTCCGAAAAGTTAAAATTTGTAGCTATTTGATAGGTTAAATCCTTACAAACTTATAGTTTATAGTTATATAGTTTCACACCAAATAAGTTTGTATGGCCACAATGGCCACATTTTTATAAGATGTAGGTACTTCCCGAGATTGAACTGCAGTCCTGAAATTGGTACGGAAGCCTCGATGCACTTAAACGGTTTTAATGACAGGTAAATCTGATGAGCAGTTCCTGAGATTATCGTGCTTAAATATACCAAACAAATCTTTGCCTTTTGTTATATTAGTATAGAGCTTCACGCTGTATCCCGCAGTATGCAGCAGTGTACGTATAAAGAGCCTCGTGTTGTTGCCTTGTTGACGAAAAGTGGGGAGCTGAACAAAATAACTTATATCATTGAAGTGTAGGTGTAAGATGTCAGTATACTTTTCCAGCTGTCTTTAGAACTTCTTTCGAAAAAGGAAAATTACTCAGTAAATTCAAAATTACAAGTGAAGCGAAATAAAAAGACTAGTCCACCTATATCTATTATAGGAACCTCGATATCTTATTAAAAGAAATTTAATATTGACTCTCTAGCTTATTGATAAGAGATCCTTTTCCATTCGAGTTAGAAATGTGTTGTCATATGAGATTTATGGAAGTTCATATAGTGAAATATAATTGTCTACAAAGTTTTTAGTTACACTAAGATTAATTGAGTGAATGAAAAATTGAGTGAAGGAATTATTTTTCTTAGGGGGAGCTAAGTTAAAGTAAATATTCTTTTTTTACTCTGAAAAAGACTAAACTTATAAGAAAATAACTAAATGTAGATTAGCGTTTGATTGGACGCGCGATGTTTGTGGGTTCAATTTCCATTCGTTCTGCTTGTAAGATATTTCCATTCCCCTTTTTTCACCGAATTCTCGAGGCATGGCGTGTTGGCATTTAAATTGTTTTCTGTTACCCACTTTATCAAGACAAGGCGTGGCGTTAAATTCCGTCTGTAAACCCTGCTATCGGAGAATAATTTAGAATTATCAAAATATATAGTCTACGCTAGATCTAAGACATTTAACGAAATAAAAAAGAATGACTACTCAATGTACTTCTTTCATTATTTCACGTGTCTTCGTTATTATAGTAATATTTTTTTAGAAAACATACAAAAACATCCCGGTACTAAAACTCGCAACTCTGGGAAGGCATCCAAGCGTTCTGACCACTAAACTATTCGTACTTATAAAACTACTTCGAAATTCTTCAACGTTTCTATAATTTTCTTTCCGGAGTGTGGTATAATTCTTTAAAAACATTTAAAAGAAGTGAAAATAATTATTTTAACTAGATTAAAATAACTGTAACAGTTAAATAGCCACCCTCATTATCTTATAAATGTTGTAATAAAATATACTTAGTTTAGTACCATTAATGAAGTATGTTAAGAGCATTTGAATTTGAAGTCAGTCGTGGCACAGGGACGTAAACGTGCGACTGTATACGCAACAGGTGTTTGGTTCGATTCCCACTCCAGGAAGTGAAATATTTTAATTACTTCACTCTGATAATGAAATTGACCGCGGAGTTGAGTTCCATCAGTCCGCCATTCAATTTTTTTTTTTTTTTATGGAAAAAGGACAAGGCAAACGAGCGTACGGGTCACCTGGCGGTGATCACACGACCCCGTGCAGCACCAGAGGTGCTACAGGTGCGTTGCCGGCCTTTGAGGTGGAGATAGACGCGCTTCTTGAAGGCACCCATATCGTACCGACCTGGAAACACTGACGCGGGTAGGCCATTCCACAGTTCGGTGGCGCGTGGAAGGAAATTTCTACGAAACCGCACAGTAGTGGAGTGCCACATATCCAGATGGTGTGGATGATATTTAAGTTTGTGACGTGCTGTGCGGTTAGAAAATTCGGCGGCAGGTAACAGGTCAAACAGTTCCTCAGAACACTCACCATGATAAATGCGATAGAGAACGCACAGCGAGGAGACGTCTCTACGCAGAGCCAAAGTGTCAAGCCTTTCACAGCTTACTGGGTCCTTAATGATTCGAACCGCTCTACGTTGTATGCGATCAAATGGGTCAAGCTGATACTGGGGTGCACCAGCCCAGAGATGAGAACAGTACTCCATGTGTGGCCGAACCTGGGCCCTATATAGGGCCAATCGGTGTTTTGGCGTGAAGTACCGTCTCGCTCTATTGATGACCCCCAGTTTCTTCGAGGCCAACTTGGCCTTGCTTTCCAGATGATCGCGATACTGGCAAGCAAGGCCAAGTTGGCCTCGAAGAAACTGGGGGTCATCAATAGAGCGAGACGGTACTTCACGCCAAAACACCGATTGGCCCTATATAGGGCCCAGGTTCGGCCACACATGGAGTACTGTTCTCATCTCTGGGCTGGTGCACCCCAGTATCAGCTTGACCCATTTGATCGCATACAACGTAGAGC